>OY747701.1:28397500-28697500 GCA_963556495.2 Valencia hispanica | reverse complement strand
CGTAGGAGGAAGCATGAATCACAGCTCACCTTTCCTGTATTCCTTTAATATTTTATAAGATTCGGGGTCATTAAGAAGTCATGAATGGATTGTCCCTTAACTATCTTTTTCATTCCCTTGCGAAAAGGTTTGCATTCTTTATGATTAATTGGAACTGTTAGTTTGCACGTCCATTCCACATATGCTCAGGTTCAGGCAAATGCCAGACAGAAAGTACACTACAGGGGAGCAAAGTGAGAAGGGAGTTGCTTCATTACAACATCCAGCCAGCATTCTTAGTTTGCTCCCTACAGACAAGTCAGTTCACTTTTTCTATTCCTTCTGTGAAAATTTTCACTGTGAAATTGTATCTAAAGTCAGAATTGTTGACAACAAAAAACGGAGCAAAATATATTATTTGAAACTTTAGAAACTACAATGACTCGCTAGATTTCTCTGTCGTGTTGCTTACTTATGGATCTGTTGTAAATATGAGTTTATTGAAGGATTGAATTGGGTGATTACATATATTTTGTTAAATAATGTTCACTACCTTGCCAGTTTTGACTGAACTCCTTATCTCGGTATTACCTGTCATTTCAGGTTACTATTCAGCTCTTGACCGTAGATCAGACTGTATGCAAGCAGGGTTCTTGCATATTTAGAAAAGGTGTGGATTTTAAGGCGATTTCCAGGTCTAATCAAGTATAGAAAAAATAGAGTCGAATATTGGTATTTTCCAGACTTTGTTCAATATCCCATTGTCTTAAGTTTGAATTGACTTGCCCATCAACCACCCATCTGTGCATGATCCATGCATCTGTCCATGAGTAATCCATCTATTCATTTGTCCATCATCCATCCATCTATCTATTCATCCCTTATTCCATATATTTTCCATATATGCATTCATTCAGGGTTTTTTTGCAACCACAGACTGGATGACTCTTTGCCAAGCACATGGAGAGGACATCAATGCCATGACTGAGTGTGTGACTGACTATATAAACTTCTGTGTGGACAACATCATCCCCACCAGAACAGTGAGATGCTTCCCTAATAACAAACCCTGGATCACCAGTGACCTGAAGGAACTGCTAAACAAGAAAAAAAGAGCCTTCAGGGAGGGAGACAGGGAATTACTGAGGAGTATACAGAAGCAACTTAAGGTTAAGATCAGAGACAGCAAGGATAGTATCTCAGGGTTTCCATTATAAAGAAGACTTGAGTCCAAGAAGGCGTTTAAGTATTTAATTCAAACATGTCTGGCCAGAACACGGAGGGGACAGAGTTACTCGTGCATCACCCTAACCAACCTTTCTAACTAACCGCTTAAATAGTATTCAGCAATCTGCTTCACACGAGTCTTATATCAACGCATAAAGCAGCACATCCGAAGGCCAGACTATCTTACTGCCCCGACGTCTCTCTCTGGTGACCTGACACATATATCTTTCTCATAACATTAAGCTGGAGCAATAACCTTGTCATTTTACCCTAGATGCATTCACTAAACAGAGAATATACACTTAATTCCTAATTGGATAACAATTTTCCACCACAATTGGATAGGTGGAAGTCTGGACAGAGCCAATGAACTGAACACATTCTTCAACAGGTTCAGTTCAGGAACTAGATAAGGATCCCCCTCTCCTGTTCCCAGCCAAACAGAGATCCCACCCTCCTCTGATCAACAACTTTCCTGTTACACTTCGGATGTTTTATCCTTCACCTCAGCCATGGACTCTTCTTATTCCACAAGTTTGACTTCAACCAAGTTAGGAAATCCTGCTACCCCCTTTGCCTCCCCCTCCCACTTGTCTGTCTCCAAAAGTCAGGTGAAGAGGCAGCTGGAGAAACTGAACCGGAGCAGGAGTGCAGGTCCAGATGGTGTCAGCCCCAGAGTCCTGAAGGCCTGTGCAGAGCAGCTATGTGGGATTCTGCAGCACCTCTTCAACCTTAGCCTAACTCAGGAGAAGGTTCCAGTGTTGTGGAAGACATCCTGCCTTGTTCCAGTACCAAAAAGAACTCACCCATCAGTCATCAGTGACTATAGACCTGTTGCCCTGACATCCCACATCATGAAGGTCCTGGAGAGACTCCTGTTGGCCCCCCTGAGTAAGCAAACAAGAATGTATCAGGACCCACTGCAGTTTGCTTATCGCTGTGGAGTTGGAGTTGAAGATGCCATCATCCACCTACTTCAACCAACCCACTGTCATCTGGACAAAGCAGGCAGCACTGTGAGGATCATGTTCTTTGATTTTTCCAGTGCATTTAACACAATTCAGCATGATTTGCTTTGTCAGAGACTCTTGAAGACACAGGTGGAGCCCTCACCAATTGCCTGGATCAATGACTACCTGACCAACAGACCACAATTTGTGAGACTGAAGAATTGTGTGTCAAACCAGGTGATCAGCAGCACAGGAGCACCACAGGGGACCGTACTCTCACCATTTTTTTTCACTCTGTACACCTCAGACTTTCAGTACAAATCAGAGACCTGTCATCTGCAGAAATATTCAGATGACTCTGCAATTGTCGGGTGTATCAGAGATGGACAAGAAGCTGAATACAGAGAGCTGGTGGACCGCTTTGTGACATGGTGTGGAAACAATCGTCTCACCTTGAATGTGAACAAAACAAAGGAGATGACTGTAGATTTCAGAAGAAACAGGGATAAGTCAAAAACGGTTTCCATCATGGCAGAAGAAGTGGAGGTTGAGGAGTATAAATACCTCGGAGTTCACCTTGACAACAGACTGGACTGGAGGCGCAACAGTGAAGCCGTCTACAAGAAGGGACAGAGCAGACTGTACTTCTTGAGGAAGCTAAGGCTTAGGCCTTCAAGGTTTGCAGCAAGATGCTTTTTTTTTTCTACAAGTCTGTTGTGGAGAGTGTAATCTCTTCAGCCGTCATCTGTTGGGGTAGCAGCATCAGAGCCAGGGATTTAAAAGGCTCAACAACCTAATAAAGAAGGCTGGTCCTGTTCTTGGGACAACTGTGGAAAATCTGGAGATGATAATGTAAAGAAGGATTCTTCATAAAATCCAAAACATTATGGACAACCCTGAGCATCCTCTTCATGAGACTGTCATACAACAACAGAGCTTTTTCAGTTGGAGGCTTCTTCAGTTTCGCTGCAATATAGACCGCTACAGGAAATCCTTCCTCCCCACAGCCATCATCATCTACAACAACTCCTTAAAGAATTAATTATATGAGCTATACCAACACTTAATTTCCCTCTGGGATCAATGAAGAATTTTTGAATTGAATTTTGAATTTGAATTCTTCTATCCAGCTAGCTTTTAGTACATCCGTCCTTTTCTTCTTTCAACCATCCATTTATCTATATTCCATCAATTTGTCCATTCACCCATGTATGTATTCATCCATCGTCCCATCCATTTGTACTTCTATCATCCATAAATACGCATCCATCCATGTGTTTACCACCAACCCATCCATCCTTTCCGTCTTTCCATCTCTTTGTCTATTTATCTTTCCATTCATCCATCCTCTTCACAATTTTTTAAGAGATGTATTTTTATACCCAGACCTTTGTTAAAGTATCTGCCAAAAATTCATAAAATTAGCTAAAAACTAGTGTGAGCTCTTAAAACCCGATTCTGGAAAAGTAGCAAAATTTAACATAAATAAATCTAAGAAGTGTGTCTTTATGGCAGGCATTTTAAAGCCTGGTTTGTGGTTCTTAAGCCATAGTTGGCAAATTTAGGCCACCACCATCTGTTCTGTGAAAAAAGTTATAAAATGCCACGGTTGTTGTAAACTGAAAGAAACCGTAAACCATACATCTTTAACAGGTTGAGATTTATTCATCAAAATCTAGTGTTTTTGTGCTTTATTGTCTGCATTATTGTAATATGTCAAAGAAAAACAACAGATGACCCACTGTATTAAAGTAAGTGCTGTTTTCACAATTTATTGGCTTAATGTTTAGATCTGTATATATTTGTATTTTGTATGATTTCCAGTAATATAAACATTTTAATTCTTGTCACTTGTTCCATTGAAATTCATGTGCTGCGGTTTGTGCATGTTCTCAGGTTTTCTGTCTCCTTCTAAAGTTGGTGCTTTGTTAGTGTTTGTGCACTTTTTTCCTTTGTAGCAAGCTTCTTTTTTTTGTCACAGTGTTTGCTTATGGTGCTACCGGAGCTGGAAAGACCCATACAATGCTAGGTTCACAAAATGACCCTGGAGTCATGTACCGCACAATGAAAGAGCTTTTCAAACGGATGGATGATGCCAAAGAGGAGAAAGAGTTTGCTCTTGCATTTTCATATCTTGAGGTATTTTCATTATATGTATTTGCATAGACCCTGTTGATTTTGTAGATTGCAGCATTTATTTATAACCCAAGCTGCTCACCTGTCTGCATTCATTTTCAGTTGAAAACTTTTCTGTTAAAACCTGCATATCCTAAATTGTATTTTTTGTCTTTAGGTGGTTCTAATGTTCTTGCAGCTAGCGCTTTACGCTTACATTTTTTTTTTGTTGATTTACAGGTTTACAACGAGCAGATCAGAGATTTGTTGGCTAACGTTGGGCCTCTTGCTGTCAGAGAGGACAGCTCTAAAGGAGTAGTTGTTCAGGGCCTCACACTCCATAAGGTTTGTAAGTTAAAGATATGATATTCAGCCTCCTCTTGTATTTTTCTCAATTTTATTCAGATGGTGTAATTTAGATTAATCTCCAATGGTACTACAAAACATAATGTCTCATACATTTATTAATAAATTAATATGAAACAACACCCTTGCATACAGTGCTATTTAAATACATGCTTCCCATGTTAGTATGTTATGGAATAAGACTGTTTTTCACATTTATTCTGGTAAAAAATATATTGGAGTTAGAAGTATAATTCAGAAAATGTCGTTTTTAAAAGATGAAATTTGATTAGAAAAATATTTTAATTTAAACTCACAATGTAATCTTATTAGGTTCTTAGACCATGATTAGTGTGTTTCCTAAAAGTATTGGGGGGTTGAAGGGGAAGAAATTTAAATGAGTTTATCTTTGTTGCTCATTTGCAGTACTTTTTAGATGTTTGGCCGTTTGTACCTGTATTTCGTCATATTGAAACTTATTTTGTTGATGTTTTACAGGCTAAATCTGCAGAGCAAATTCTCGAGGCTTTGGATTCTGGCAATCGAAACAGGACGCAACACCCAACTGATATGAATGCTACTTCTTCTCGTTCTCATGCTGTATTTCAGGTATTTTAATCTAGTAAAAAAATTACAGTTTGGCTTTTCAGTATTCTTTTTGGACTTTTAGAAGAAATTAAAAAACGAAAATTCATCATCATTACCAAAACAAGTAACCAAATATAAAAGAGCTAACCTTGACCACTAGCCACTTTCCAGCTGATATCGCATTACAAAATAAATACTTAAAGCATTGTTAACTGGTAGAAACTTCAAACACACTTTCTTTTTAAACAGTTTTGTTTGTAATTTCTCAGATATATTTGAGGCAGCAGGACAAAACAGCCAGCCTAAATCCTAATGTCTGCATAGCCAAAATGAGCCTGATTGACCTTGCTGGCTCAGAGAGGGCCAGCGCCACCAATGCCAAGGGAGCACGCCAACGAGAAGGGGCTAATATTAACCGCTCTCTCCTTGCCCTTGGAAATGTTATCAACGCTCTTGCAGACCCAAAGGTGAGCCTGCGTTTCTCCATATTGTCATTAAAACAGGTTAAAAAAACAACATAATGACCACATGAAAGAAAGTTTTGTCTTGTTGATCACTCTCACACTTCTGAAAACCCTCAACAATACAGAAAAGGCGAGCCCAGCACTTACACAAATTATACTGTCGTTTCCTTGACTTGTCTCCATAATTCAAAATAAAGGAATTACCAGCACAATTCTAATTTCATTTTAATTTAAACGTGTTTGTGTTCACATAATTTTGACTATATATATCATGTCCCCAGGTTAATTACTATTGCCATTTTTTAGGATTTTTATCGCTTAGCTGACTCATTCTTAGAAAACCTTCTGTTTTAAAACAAATAAGTCATTGGGAACCTATGAGTTATTATATATGTGGTTTGGCTGTGGTTTATTTTACAGTTCTTGCATTTGTTCAGCAATTTGTCACAATCGAACATTTTTAACCACCTTAAGCAATGTGACTTTTTTTTTATCTACAGTTAAAAATATCAAACAAAACTTTGAATGAGCCTGTTCATTTTATCCACAAAATAGCGATTTAAGTGTCAAAATGGCGATTTTAGTGTCGCATACCATTGATCAAATATGTTTTATTATGATAATGATTATTAGTTTTACATTTGTTCAGAATGACTTGTATGAAGTAGGACTTTCTTAAACTAGTTAAGGTTATTGTTGTGCTATCTGCTCTCACTACAGTAGTAAACATGGAACCTGGGAAGGCAGCGTCAACTGAGTATTTGGGTATTATTTCATTCCAGTTGCATACATTAACCTGTCAAGCAGTCTTCTCATTTTACACGCCAGTCTCAAGAGATGAGGCACAAGCAGGCGGCATGCATTTAGGAAGTGCCGTGCAAACCTACTACGGCCATGTTGAAATGCAATCCATCTTCAACAGACTGCCTCTTCATTCTTTGGGTTGAGTCACCGTTCTGTCACCAGCATTGTTAAGTTGCTGTCGTACTTTGTCCACCTTTTTTTTTTTAAGTTGCAGTCATGGATTCATACTTCACCCACCACAGCTTTCCCACCCTCTCCCTCATGGGTCCAAAGAAATTTGTGTTGCGGTCAATGTTTACAGGAAAGAATTTCCTCACTTGTTTCTGGTCTGACATGCCATTCATTTAAGAGAGCTGAAGAATGTCTGCTTGTTCTGTTTGGGCTCTTGGGCCTGTCATCTTCATATTATGCTGTATGTACAGATGTTTCTGTTGTAAGTTGTTTGCCTTAGGAGGTGGCCATACTTAAGCTGATCCATCTGATGAAGCACTCCTCTTCTGCCGCTTGTCTTTCCTTCAAGCCCAAAGTTTCCTCTACAGAAAATGGGACCGGTATAGTAAAAGTGATGCCTTTTTTTTTTTTCAAGGGTCTCCATGTTCTTTTCGAAAATACAAAATCAGTAAATTAATTATTCTGTTTTCTGATATGGTAAGAAAAAGTTCTCTGTGTTCCAGCTGTGGGATTATTGTTAGTTGTGGTTTACAGCTGGAACAGATGACATTTGTTGAAATCATGTAGTGTTTTGACAGCAGAAACAAAAGATGTGCCTTTTGGGATTTGCTTAAGCTTTTGTCACTAAAGCCACGTTTGGTGGCGGCAGGCATGTTTCTGTTTAAGATTATCAACATTGTACGCGTCACAATAAAATCTGGCACTGGTGGGCTAATAAAAGCTGTGATTGTTGTGCAGTTACAACAAGGGTTTAGTCATCTAATGAATGTCATAAACGCACAAGTGTTGCTCTGCTCTTAGAAACAATGTCGTTGACTTTTAGGTACCTTTATATAAAATGACAGTGAAAGCCTGCTCTTGTTTAAAATTGACATTTTCCCACATTTATCCTAAAGCTCTCTGGACCTGATAGGAGTTCCAACTGAGGTATTTCAATCCAATTCCACAAAGAACAAGGACAGTTCTGACCTCCAGATAAAATAATTTTACTCTCCTTTTCCAAGATATCCTAAGCTGTGAATTATTGCAGTCCTAGTGTCACTGACAGTGTCACTCACCTAAGCAGCTGTAATTTATCTAATGCCATTATTACTGGCTGAGCTGTCTTCATAAACTGCTGCAGAGAGACTCAATCTTGAAATTGTACACGCCGTACTAAATTGTTTTTCCAGTTAGGTTTATTGGTTCACATCATGCAGTGCAATGTAACAGTGCTTTTGTTGCAGTTCAAATGGAGAATCCACATTGAGGCACACTTCATATGTATGATTTCCCCTCTTTCTTTTTTTTTTTGTTTTGATTTATGTCTTGTTTGACAAGAGTAATGGATTGCTGGGTTCTGTATTTGTTTTTGTCAAACATTTTTTTGATATATTTTCTAAGTGAACACAGTGAAACCTCGTTTCTCAGGTTTTTTTCAGTTACTTCTCTGTGTAGTCTGTAAGGGAACTCAAGCATACATTGTGGAGCTAATCCTTATTTATTTTCCATTTGTTTCAGAGTAAGAAGGCTCATATACCATACCGAGACAGCAAGCTGACGAGGCTACTTAAAGACTCCTTGGGGGGAAACTGCAGGACGGTTATGATTGCCAATGTTAGCCCATCATCCAAGTCCTACGATGACACCCACAACACACTTAAATATGCCAATAGGGCCAAGGAGATAAAGTCCTCGGTCAGTGCTAAAGCTGTCACATAGTTAACTGTAATATAATGGCAATGAATCTTGTAAGTAAATCTATGAAATCCTCTGAAAGCATTAAGTTTTCTTTGCCAATTGTTACCTTTCAGCTCAAGAGTAATGTTGTGAGTCTCGACAGTCACGTTGGTCAATATGCTGTGATCTGTGAAAAGCAGCGGCAAGAGGTAATGAGACACCACCAACACGGCCACACTCGGCAAAAAATAATCAGTGAAATCTACCTTATTTGTTTTTTATTTGGACATTTACGGTGATCTGTGCTTTGTTTCTGACCGTTGTTTTGCATCTCTTAAGATTCTCCAGTTGAAGCAGAAACTAAAAGAATATGAGGTGAAAAACACAGCTTCCAACGTCATCTGTTCCCAGAAACAAGCAGAGTTCAAAAGGTAAGCATGTGGTCTGATTTCCAGTGAAACCTGCAACACGTCACTGTTTTTGGCTCGTCATAAATCCTTCATGTCGGACCCCGTCATTAGAATGTAAGCACCAATTCAAGTAAAAGGAACTTGTGAAGAGCTGCGCCACCAGCTATCACAGCATGATCACTAAGGTGTTACTACAGCAACTGATACACAAATGCTTTTGTCTTGAGAATGAAAATCGTATCTGATCACTTGCAAATAGTGTAAATTTCTGAAAGATTGGATTTGAATTACTGAAGCAGTTAAAGAAGATTGCCAGTAAGGTGGGTGAAGTAGAGGTTTTCCTTCTATGTATTTTACTTCAGCTCTTTCCCAAGCTTCTCCCGGTCTCAACAGGATATACTATCCTTACATTATGCTCTGATTCTGCCCTTGGGTTCCCCAAGCTAGAAAAAAAAGAGAAGGAAAAAAATCTGACAACACAACTAGCTCACAATGTGCAGATTGTGCTTGTAGTAATGAACTTAACTTCTCTTGCACACTGGGGTTCTCACCCTGTCACTACTGAATCCATGATGGCAAGGCAATTTTATTTGTATAGCCCACTTTCAACAACAAGGTAATTCAGGGTGCTTTAAATGATTAAGAGGTAAAATAAAAATAGCAGTAGAACACAGACAAAGCATATAAAGTAAAAACAGCAATTAAGCAAGAAGCATGCACAAAACATATATGTCAAAGCATTACTCAAAGGCAGCTCTAAACAGATACGTTTGTAGTCGTGATATAAAAGAACTCAATGTTTCAGCAGCTTTACAGTTGTCTGGAAGTTTGTTCCAGATTAGAGGAGCATAGAAACTGAAAGCTGCTTCTCCATATTTGGTTCTAATTGTAGGGATGTTGAGTAGGCTGGAATTAGAGGACCTGAGTGGTCTGGGGGGGTTGGTATACTAACAGCAGAACTTCAATATACTTTGGTGCTAAGCCATTCAATGATTTCTAAACTAGTAAAAGTATTTTGAAATCTATTCTCAGTACCAGAGTAAGGACTATATATGTACATGTGGCTTCTTTTATGTCCATTAATGAAGCTTTCATCTGCTGACGGATCCAGGACTAACTGAAGTTAAGTGTCAGAAAGGACACCTAAAGGCTCCCAAATTGTTGTTGTAGCCATGGTAAATTCACATAACATTATTAGGACAGCATATGCTGTATAGCTTCCTTGTTAAATGTGATTTATCATTTTTAAGCAGCTTGTTTGTGTTACTGTTATGAAATACTCCTACATGAATTTGATGGTTAGACCTCTTGGAAAATTGTTTTTTCCTGGAAAATGGTCCACCTCTGCTGATGACCTCATGCTGCCCTAGTGGGTATAACAAGTCACATTGATTTAAGACAAAACACACAAAAGCTTTTGGTCAAAACTTTGCTGCCCACAAACCGGTGCACTGTTTCTGTTTTACACCTCAGATTTATAAATACAATGTAAATGTCCTGTTCTAAGTGTTTTACACCCTTTAGAAAAATGTCTTTAGAAGTTTGTTTTCTGTTAAAACTGGAATATTCACCAGGATGTGAATAGGAAGTTGAGAGCTGTGATGCATAATTGTAATACTGTAAAGTTTAGGCATATGATGCTTTGCAAAAATATTCATGCCTTCTGAATTATTTTTACATGTTAATCCCTCAAAGCCCCAGAGTTCTTAAGCAGTATTGAAAGTCCTGGAGAAGTATGGAATTCGCTTTTATCATTTTCTAGGTCTGGATAAATATGGAGGGAAAAAATTTGTGTCGACATTTACTTGCGCAAAAGTTTAAATTTTGAATTTATAATAAGTAACAAGTTTCTAACTTATACAAACATAAATTCAACCAAGATCACAACCTGTCCTTGCAAGAATCTGTATTTAGGGTAAAATAATTCAGTTATTCAGAATCAGAAGCCAATCTCGGCACCATGCTTTTTTGTCTTTTTGAACATTTAAAAATTAAAGCAACCAAGGCAAATATTTTATACTCTGATGCCCAGAATATTATAAAAACTGAAAAATTTGAAATTTGTGCCTGGAAACAAATAGGATTTTGAAATGGGAAAATGTGTTGGAACTTCAATGTAATTGTTTGCACAAAATAGTCCAGAACTGTGAAGTGGAAGGTAAATAATGCATGTAAAAAAAAAAAAACTTCTTTCAACAAATAATAATGGCTTGCATTTATATAGCGCTTTTCGGGACCCTTAAAGCGCTTTACAACTCCATTATTCATTCACTCTCACATTCACCCACTGGTGGAAGCAAGCTATGATTATAGCCACAGCTGCCCTGGAGCAGACAGACAGAAGCGAAGCTGCCATATAGTGCCATCGGCCCCTCTGGCCAACACCAGTAGCCGGGTAGGTGAAGTGTCTTGCCCAAGGATACAACGGCATGTAGCAGGTGGAAGCTGGAATCGAACCCACGATTTCTGGGTCACAGGCCGACAACTATACCTCTGAACTACAGCCACCCCATATATCTGAAAAACATGGTATACATATGTTGGTTTACGTAGACAGAAATGTTTTGACTGGTTTGCAGTTGTGACACTCTTTCTATTTTCAGTTGATAGATTGAACCGACCTCCATGAGATGTTCAAAGCTTTAGATATTGTTCCCTACACTTTCTGCACAACCTTATCTCTGACTGGTCCGGCGTCTTTCTTGGTTAACATCACGTTGTTCTTTACTAATGTTCTCTAACAAACCTCTGCAGCCTTCACCAAACAGTTGTATTTATATTGTGATTAAGTTCCATAAAGATGGACTCATTTCACCAGTAAAATTATTTTTTGATTTAACACAGTGGATTTTATTTTTGGATTACTACTGTAAATCAGAATCAGATTGCCAAATGTTGGGCAGGTTTACAACATTAGGAAATTTCTGCTGTACTTTGTGCAAACATACGAGAACAAACAGACAAACGCTTAAATAAAAATATAATATGCTAAACAGATTGACATGAGTGCAGGTAACGATCGGTGCAAATCAGACCGGTGCAAAAAAACAAAACAGAATATGGGTCATGTAACTGAAACAGAGCGGGTGATGGGAACAGTCTTAGGGTTATTGTTCATTAGTCCAACAGCAGAGGGGAAGAAACTGTTCTTATATTGAGAGGTTCTGGTCCGAATGGACCGGAGCCTTCTGCCCTAGGGGAGGAAGGGTCAGCTGTGATCCGACCTGCATGCCCAAGTGTCATGGAGTTGCACAGGTCATGTAGAGATGGGAGTCTGCAGCCAATCACATTCTCAGCAGAGCGCACCACACCCTGCAGTCTCTGTTTGTCCTTGATGGTGACGCCAGCATACCACACGGTGATGGAAGGGGTGAGGATGGACTCGATGATTGCAGTATAGAACTTCCTCATCATCCATGTTGGCAGGTTGAATTTCTTGAGCTGCCTCAGGAAGTACATCCTGTGCTGGGCCTTCTTTATGACGGAGGTGATGGTGGGCTCCCACTTGAGGTCCTGGGTGATGGTGGTACCCAGGAAGCGGAATGAGTCCACAGTGGTGATGAGGGTGTCGGTCAGGACAATGGGGGGGAGGGGGGCTGTGTGCTTCCTAAAGTCCACAATAATCTCCACTGTCTTCTGAGCGTTCAGCACCAGGTTGTTGCCGCTGCACCAGGACACCAGACGTTCAGCCTCCACTCTGTAGGCAGACTCATCCCCGTCCGAGATGAGTCCAATAACGTTGGTGTCATCTGCAAACTTAATTAGCTTGACAGACTGGTGGTTGGAGGTGCAGCAGTTGGTGTACAGGGAGAAGAGCAGCGGGGAAAGAACACAGCCCTGAGGGGAGCCCGTGCTGATGGTCCGAGAGTCCGAGACATTCTTCCCCAGCCTCACATGCTGCTTCCTGTCATTCAGGAAGTCAGTGATCCACCTGCAGATGGGATCAGGCACGTTCATCTGGGATAGCTTACCTTGGAGAAGGTCTGGGAGGATGGTGTTGAAGGCAGAGCTTAAGTCCACAAACAGGATCCTGGCGTAGGTTCCCGGGAAGTCCAGATGCTGCAGGATGAAGTGAAGAGCTGTGTTGAGGGCATCATCTACAGACCTGTTGGCTCTGTAGGCAAACTGCAGAGGGTCCAGGATGGGGGTCGTGAGGGTCTTGAGATAAGACAAAACCAGGCGCTCAAATGACTTCATGACCACAGATGTCAGAGCCACAGGTCTGTAGTCATTAAGTCCAGTGATCCTTGGCTTCTAGGGGACAGGAACTATGTTGGAGGTTTTGAAGCACATGACATGCCTGCAGTGAGGAGTTGAAAATGCCAGAGTACACTGGGGCCAGCTCATTTACACAGTGTCCGAGAGTGGCAGGAGACTCACCGTCTGGGCCGGGAGCTTTTCTAGCATTTAGGCTCTTAAACTGTTTCCTCACATCTGCTTATGAATGGTTTTAGTTAGAATTGATGTGAGATCGGGGACAAAAAATATATGCACACCACATTTATTTTATTTTTTATTATTATTATTATTTAAGATACATGTAAAAGGCATGTAACTCTTTTTTTCCACTTCAGTTATGCACTACTTTTTCTGATCTTCCCAATGAAATACATTGAACTTTGGTTGTAATATGACGAAAAGCTTAAGGGTATATAAAGACATGTTGGCTACAAAATTAATAGTAGAGATAGATCCATTTCCAGTGTTTAATTGCTACTATTTATTCCTCCAGCTTCCGGTGTACTTGTTTAGACAAGTAAGCTATACATCTTGGATTAATGGCAGCTGTGCTCTGAGGCCAAAGGATCAGGGTTGAAAACTGTTGCAACTGACTGTTCAGGAAAAAAATGCTGTTTAATTCGGATCTCCCTTTTTTCATTTCCTGTCTGCCACGATTATGCAACTGGGAATAAACGAATGCAGAGTTTTAATCTTGAACAGTTGTATCCTTTTTTTTTCAGTACAAATGATACACATTTATTTTCCTTAAATCACACCAGCCAGATCTTATCTTATCTGACTGTCTGTAAGGCATAAAGTGGCATCTGTCGGGGTACTTGGGTTGGAGGCGGGGGTATGAGAGAAAAGCTGAATGAGTCTCTCTCCCACACACTTCATTCACTGGCATCAGAATTCACAACTCGCACGGAAAGAGGCTCTGAATAGAGGCTGCACGCTTCTCACGCTATTAAAAATTCAACAGTCTAGCAAGGCCACGGCGTCTCCTACGTCACTAGAGTTACATTGAAGAGTGCAGTCACATTTCAGCGACAGCTCTCCAGCCTTATTTACCTGCATGCCTCTCCTGCCTTTTATGCTGTCTTTACTCAACTAGACAGCATCCAATTAGCATATGAGCTCACCTCTATTTCAGGAATACATATGTGCATCATCTAGCTAAGAATATCTTAAGTTGCTCAGTTTGAATACAAGTGGCATGTTCAAGAAGCTGCAGACAAACAGTTTCTTACTTTGCTTCCAATTTATAGATATACTAAATAATGTTTGTAATTCAACTATGACATGCTTGTAATAGTATATTCATACAGCATCGTTAGTTTTTGCCTTAACCAATTTAGATATGCTTAAATAAGAAAATCAGATTTATAATAATTTCTGTTTTATGAGTTAAAGACTTTATGTTGTTTCCAAAGAGCTTACAACACATTAAGATAGAATCTGCGCTGCCTGTGTTGCTCAACAGTCTCGCACCCCATTGTCTTTTTTCTAAAAAAGGACTCAGTCATACCAATAATCATTGTCCTGGTGCATGACACAGCCCTAAATATGGCTGTTTACAACTGCCATTAAAATCTTAGTTAAATTATCAGATCTGTTACCTGCTCTTCATACAATAAACACACACATTCACCTTGTGCAGTGTTCTGATTTTTCTGTAAAATCGCTAATTCATTCAGTTTGCCATGCTGTCATTGTTTACAAATGAATATGGTTGAGTTGGGTTCGAAAACTCTTGAACAGCTTGACAGATGTTAAATAAGGGATAAGCCCCAGAAATGATTTGTAATCCAAGAACTACTTGTCAGGACAAAGACATTGACTATTGTAAATGGAGGGGAATATTACTGCTCAAAAGCGAGGGCTGCACAATATTCTGAAAATATGCAATATTCAATAATGTTGGTAGATATTAGGATAACAGTATGGCTTACGATAAACAAATACTTCACTAGATAGTGTTTATGCTTTAGTCTGAGTTCATTTTAAGCATGGAGCTTCGATAGTATTTAGTCTTGCCTACTGGAAAAAATTTAATTCGTTTTATTAAAGCATTTGTCTGCATCTACTGATTGGCTACTTGATTATAGTTTATTAATGACTTCACCAGAACATCTTCACGTGCTCCTTAGACAGCATAAAGAGCCTAAATGGATGTATACTTGCATAATTAGCTATTGTTTATTGCAGTCCAAGCTGTTCTTTGTGGTATAGATACGGTATGCAGTCATATTGACATAATTTGCAATATATTGTGCTACCTTACGACAACCATCAACACATACAAGAAGTATGTATAATAAGTATATATGCATATAAACAACAAGTTGTTGTTTTTTTCTTAATCTTTTTAGGTATATTAATAAAAATAGTAACAATAATAATGCACTACTTAGCCTTTAGGTATTATGTAACTACTGCCAGCTTCTTAAAAGTAGAGCTAAATGAATGACTCCCTTGCACCGTCAGTAAAAAATTAAGCGCTACAATTTCAAAAACAGATTTCTTTCCTGTTAAACTTTAGACGATTGCAATAAAATCAGTTTTTGTTTTAAGCCTTTTAGGCCTGTGCTGATACCTCTACCGGGCTGTGGAATGAAAATAGTTTTTTGCTTACCATTATTTCTTAGATTTGCTAAGAACAAAAACATTGTTTTATTTTTAAAGAAAAGTAAAAAACAACTTTTTTTTTTAAAGTTAGGTATAAAATAAAACTTAAACTGTAACTTAACTGTAAAATAAATAAAAATAAATTGTCATTCTTCCAGAGTGTCAGAAGCTCTGCAGAGCATCTTCTCCAGCCGTGCACAAATCAGGCGAGAGCAGCTGGATCTAGAGAGGCAACTGAAGGCGAATGAGCTGCGCCAGCGCTACAGTGAGGAGGATAACCTGCAAGTCCAACATTTCTGTGCCAAGGAAAAGATGGAGAAGGTAACTGATACACTCACGGCATGATCTTTTTGGATTCCAAGCTGCTAAGTCATCATTTTACTTTTCTGTACTGTTAGCCTCTTAATTTACTGCACTTCAGGAAAAAGGTCACTGTTCGTCAGTTTATAGGTCTCTTCTCCCATTTGAGAGGATCAAATCCTTTAATGCCAATTCTTTGCTCAGTGAGAATATTTTTTTTATAATTCACAATTACATTATATTGGACCAAGCAAATACCTTAATCTCTGATGTTGTATTGGCCTATTTGTATAATGTAGGCATATGTGAAAACATTGTTTAAAAAGTTTTTTTTTTTTTTTTTTACGATTTCAACAGGCCACCTGTAAGCACGAACGTAAGATTGCCAGCCTACGCACTCAGCAACAGCACATATCCAAACGTCTGAAGGAGACAGAGACACGTTTTCTGGAAAATGATGGTTTGCTTCATCGTGTTGAAAATGAGATTCAGTTGCTGAAGTCAAATGATGAGACCTCAGAGGTGAGTAAAACTCTTTAACCTGTTAACATCTGGTAAAACTGGAAACAGTAATATAGTTCATTATGACAAAGTATAACTAAGGACTTTCCACAGGTTTTTGTGTTTATTACAAACACAATTAATTGTGGTTTTGTTAAAACCTGTCCAATCATGATGTAATTTCAGCTTTTTGGAATGATACTAATTAGTCTTTTATCAAAAGTAGCAAAGGGCCAGTATAAGATTCTCATGGTATGATAGCTTTGACTAAAAATACCCTGGTGTCCCAATAATGACTAATTAAACCTAAAACAAATGTTGTTGTTTTTTGTTTCTTTTTACAGAAAGACAACAAAAATTCCTACTTCTGCAGCAACTAAATAATTGTAATTACTATAACTATAAGTAGTATCTGTTCAGTCTTTTTTTTTTTTTTATTCGAATACATTGAGATAAGCAACAATATAGAATAAACACTTTTAGCATTTGGTAGCATTTTTCAAGTGTCTTTTGCACAAAATATAAATTTTTGCTGTTCTGCTCTTTATATAGTAACACAAGTGAAACCTCATGCAAAGTAGTTAATTAGTTGGGGTATCTACTCAGATAATCGGCATAGTAGTTGGTTGTTGAACAGGTGTATAAGAGTGATAAAGGCACTCCTTGAATTTCCATAACAGCCTCTTTTCAGCCAGCTGACAGGTATTGTGAAGTAGCTGGTCAGGGAGGGGCAGAACTGCTCAATCTGGCACTTATTCTAGTATCTCATTAAAATGACTTTAAATTGTAAGAGGTATTAAGAAGTTGTTTGTGGCTTTAAAGCCATACCTCGTATAAACCTCTGTATAGCATACATCTTTACCCAGATAAACTATACCATGACACTGTAAACCTGCAGAAGGCTTTTTAAAGCTGTTACTTTGTAAAGTCCAACAACAGTTAACAGTGACATGCTTACAAGCTATTTCCAGCAATTCAGAAAATAACAGATCGCTAAAGGTAAACGGTGGGCTAAATAAATGTGTAATTGCGTTACATGCAGACTGGCTGAGATGTAGGAGGGCAAACGGGCATGATTAGATACCAGGAAAAACGCAACAATGTGGGTCACATTTGTCAAAAAAGCATGGCTTGCTGTTTTTTGTTTGTTTATTTTGGAAGGTGGGCTGTGTCTCTGCTGGCATCGTGACAGTCTTTGTTTCCTTCCCATCTGTTCTCTCAGTAATTAGATGCATGTTTATTTTATTTCTCCAGCTCATTCGTGGATCAGTGAAGAGAATAAATCAATACCCTTTGCTCATCCTTCACACAGCAGCCGGTTACCTAAAACCATGTCCATGTTATTTTTTTCTTCTTTATCCTTTCTTCCAGGAACTGACCCAGAACTATGACGCACCCAGCGGTCAAATGTTCTCTCTGCTGTTGCTTCGTAGTTTCTTTACGTCACGATGCTCTCTTTTTCTTTTTTTTCTCTTCCTCCAATGCTCTGAACTGTCTACCTTTCTGATGAAACATGGATGAACAAGGAACTTTTTGTCCTGTCCTTACTATAATGATCTCATTTTCTGTCTCTTTCTGCCCACTAGTTTGTTCAGTGTCTTTTTTTGTTTGAAAGTTTTATATTATTTGTGCTGTCTGAACTCACTTTTTTCTGTCTTTTTCAGGTGTTAGAGAGGGATTTGTATTGCCACCGACTAGAGCTGCAGGTGAATGATCTCAAACAGCATATAAAGCAGATGGTTGAACTCACTACGCTGCAGGATCAGGAGAATAAGCGCATGCAGAAGTAGGTTGAGCATGAACATTTCTGATCTATTACTGTATAAAAGGAAAGTGCACTGTCTTACTTCAGATGTGTCAATATCATTTTTCTTTTAAATTTCAGAATGTTAAAAATCCTGTTGCCTGCTTACAGTAGGCAATACTCCAAACTACATGGTGTTGGCTTGGTCAGTCTAGCAGACGAGATGGAAAACCAAGAACTGGAGCACGTTGTGTTAAGGGAGAGAGGTGTGGTCTGGGCAGACCAGGAAGGTTTGGGGCAGCAGATGAAAAGTGAAGTGATGAGTGACGACACAGTAGAAACCTGTGGGGCAAGAAAAGTTGGGCTCCACAGTGAGCTTGCTCCTGTCCTGTCCTTCTCTTATCTCCAATACCACCAGAGTAGCCCCTGCAGTAAGTCCTCTTTTTTTCCTCTCCTTTCATCCCGACTATTCAGCACGCAGGAAGCTTGAAGCCAATTCTAAACATTTGCATCATCCAGGAAAAGTTTTTTATTATTATTGTATCTGTCAAGTACTTGTTTCACTACTAAAGTCTAACATACCTTATTACTAATATTTATTTGCTGCAGAATATAGAAAGGTGTGATCACAAAATGGAAAGACCTCAGTTTTTGCTAATATTTTTTCAGTTAAATTGTAAATTTAAAAGGCAAATTGAGGCTTCACAAGAGTTTTTGAAGAAACAATTATCTGAAAACAATAAACAAGTGCTTAAGATGTAAACTAGAAAATATTATTAGAAGAATGTTCTTTCTAGTTCTCTAAACAAATGATTCCCCACAGTGCATAAAGTTCATCTAACAATCTCAGCTTTCCTCTTCACTGTACATATGAAAAGAAGAGATTTGGTTACTGCAGATTTAAAGGCCTAAGGAAATGACCAGAGTTATACAAATCATTTACTATCAACAATATGTCATGTGCAGGACAATTAAATCATTTTCTTAAATTGAGGGCTGCATGTCAGCACAGATTCTAAGATGTATGTCCAAAGAGTGGAAAACTGTCTAGGTGGACTAGTGATTTATAAGGCAAATTTGACACAAGCAAATTACCAAAGGTTAAGCCATGCACTGCCTGTCTTCTCTGAAATGTATTAATGAAAACACCTGCAAAATCTATCCTGGTTTTGTTTCCCATGAAATCAGAAGGAACATGTGGTGATGGGTTTTGTCAGCTTGTCAAATACAGTAAATATGGTTGTTGGTATATCCTCCAAAAATGGAAAAATGCAGCGGGAGATCGATAGGCAGATTGGTAGGGCGTCTGCAGTTATGCATGTGCTGTACCGGTCTGTCATGAAGAGAGAGCTGAGCCGAAAGGCGAAGCTCTCGTTTCACCAGTCAGTCTACGTTCCTACCCTTCTCTATGGTCACGAGCTCTGGGTAGTGACCGAAAGAATGAAATCAGTTTCCTCCGCAGTGTGTCTGGGCCCTTAGAGATAGGGTGAGAAGCTCAGTCATCTAGAGTCGCTGCTCCTTCACATCGAGAGGTGCCAGATGAGGTCCCTCAGGCATCTGGACAGGATGCCTCCTGGACGCCTCCCTGGTGAGGTTTTCTAGGCACGTCCCACCAGGAGGAGGCCCAGGGGAAGACCCAGGACACGCTGGAGGGACTATGTTTCTCGGCTGGCCATGTGAACACCTCGGGATTCCTCCCGAGGAGCTGGCCCAAGTGGCTGGGGAGAGGGAAGTCTGGGTCTCTTTGCTTAAGCTGCTGCCCCCGCGACCCGACCCCGGAGAAGCGGAAGAAATGGATGTATGGTATCTCTTCCATTGCCAACATTAAATATTTAATGAAAATAGATTATAAAATATTTTTTCCCCGACCTACTGAACAGTAAATTAAATAGGCACTATTTTTGTGAAACAAATGAAGTAGCCTTATTATTGTAGGGAATCGATCTGTAAATCGTTGTAAATCCAAATGATAAGAAAGTGTCTTGTAGGTTTGCCTTATTAAAAGAAAGGTATGCAGTTAGATGCATGTATATTTTTTGGCCTAGAAAAGATGGTGTATTCTCCTGAACAAAAATTAGATTTGGGTCACCCCTTATTTGAGAATGTTGTTTGGACACCCCTGCTGTAGATGATTAAAACACATTCAACAACAGAAAGAGCTTCAACTGGACAGCAACTGGAATGGAATGTTTCATTAGATAAACTGGCAACTTCTCCTTTTCTATGCATTATAGTTTCGCTCATAAAGTTGAAGTTGTGAGGAGCTCCACATGTTCCAGAGATTGATTCCGTATGTTAGTTGCATGTTATGTATGCCGCAGTTGCCAGTTTCCCATCAGAAGTAGCTGAGGTATGGCACATTTTACACAGTCTTGGCTGAACTGCAACACACAAAAAAACCTCACGACTCATTATACCACCTTTGTCTATTGCTGTTCCACTCATTCCAACGACTTCACAAACATTTCAGAGTCAGTGACACCAGTGTTGTTTTGAGTGGTGTGTTCTCCAAGGAACAGCTCAATGCACATACTAGTTGGGCTTTATGACTTACACCTGTGTCAGGCGCAACAACTTTGCCCTCCACCCATTTCGCTTCCATACTCTACAGCTGTGGGACAGATGTTAAACTTTCTCTTTCGTCTTTTACAAACATCTGACTAAAGACATTATATCTAGATCTATATAGTGCAATTTAATGAAATTGTTACTACGGTAATATATGTGATTCAAAAGACCAACTGCTCTGTTGTAAATAATGTTTTCGGCATGACCTATTCACATGTGACATCTGGATTTTTTTAAATAGCTCTAAATATGAAAGTCGGCTGTCTAGTTAAAGAGTGAAAAAGTACTGGGTGTGTTTGGCATTAGTCCAGGGTCTAGTGCGTTTTGTGGGAGCCATGAGAATACATCTTTGAGTTTTCATTTTTAACTGTCATCCCTGCATGACCTAGCAGCACCAGCCGCTCATGACACACAAGATATGGCAGACAGTGGAGCATGAACTGAGGCTGGCCAGCAAGACTCACTGCAATAGTGTCTGTTGTTTGTCGAGAAGTAAAGGCTGCACCTGTCCCTCTGCTACTGTTTGCTTGTTTTATTTGAAAGTGCGTTTTGTTGACTTTTAATTAAATTAAATGTCAGTACAACAAAGGATCCAATGACATATGAATGGGGATATTAATCTGAGCCTGTTTGTCATAGTTTAAACTTTTAAGAGATAAGATGTTTTATTATGAACCAAAAACCCCAAGCAATTAGTTTTTCTTTTCTTTTTTCTCTCTCAACATTTTCACCTATTCCCACTCCCTGCATGTCGTGCTTTAAGCTTGATCATCAAATTAAAATTTCTTAAGCATTATGCTGGAGCCAGTTCATGTTTACATTTATATGGTCCACATAAAATTGAGAGATGCAACCTTTTTGTAGTGTATACTCCAGATTGTGTTGGGATTTTTATTATTATTTTTTTTTTATAACAGCAATAATTGGTTGAATTTGTTTTTACTCTCTTATTATCAGGTGCTGAGAGACGCACTAAAAGAGCCTTATTCTGCAGTGCTGCTCACTCTCTTAAAGGTAAATGGATTTTCTCCCTTTTGTTGCAAAATTTCTGTAGTTAGTAACCTGACACCATTGCACATCTCTTAATAATCTCTTCCCCTCAATTACCCTTATGTACACTCCCCTTGTCACCCTTTAGTCACTGTATTCCACTTCTCCAAATACACATTAAGAGATAGTTAAAACAGAGCTCCTAAATATATATGTGAGAGAGAGAGAGAGAGAGAGAGAGAGATTTAATGTCACAACATTGTATCAACAATTATCAATTTTTTTCGTTTATTTTTTAGAATTTGGATGGAACCATTCATGATGACTGTAATTTTTGTAGTAAAATTTAAAGTATGACTGGTAGTTGGTGGGTGTTTTCACCTTCTTCGTTCCAGTGGATCAACTAGATCTACTAATAAAACTGGATGTGTTAAAGTATGAAACTGGTTGGATCACAAGTTGAAACTATTGTCTCCTGTGTTGAAATTGAGCTATGATCAAATTTAGAGGCTTTGCTTTATTTATAAATGAGCAAACTTAGAAAATAAGCATGGTATCGAATAACTATTTCCCCCAACGCAGCTTGTCCTGATAGTTGTCTTCTTCTCAAATAGTTTATCTCCATGGAATGCATAACATGCATGTAAGCTGTGCTTCTGTAAATTATTTGGATTCCCATTTCATCTGTTTAATGTAATTGAATCAGCTCCGTCTATTCATAAATATTTTACTGTTAATTATCTTAAAATTTAACTGTGCAAACTGTAAGTCTAAACTAATATGTGGATTCTTTATTTGTTATAATTTAATCATCATTTTAATGAGCTACTAGTATCACAGGTGTCTTTATACATGCTTGCAAATATGGACATGCACACAGTTGCTGCTGTTTTTTATGTGAAGCTTTATCACCTGTGTAAAATTTATTTTCACTGGTGATCCTTGTTTTATTATTCAGACAAACTCCCCCTTTTTATCCTGATGCTGTTTATCAGTGCTTCACTGCCTCCACGGCTCCTGATGGTAGTCACTGCACCATGTTATGAGAAATGGCTCCACCCTGCAGCTTGCACAGCCAATCAAATTTCGGTGGTTTTGAAAGAACATTAACTCTTCGTGGGCTGCATTACAAAAGCAAATTCCACAAATCTGGTCACTGTGTTGGAAACATCACTGGATTTTAAATAGATAATCATTACCTCATACTGTATATGAATTCTCATTCACCTATCTGCCACAGGGTCTGCTTTAGGAGTTTTTTTATTCTAATAAATATTCCACTTTTAATTTGTCTCATTTGCCTCTTTCTACTTTCATTTTAGTAATGCCTTTTCCCATAAATACATCTAGTTTTCTATCCTCACCCCCACTGCGTTTCTTTCATCCTATCGTCGACTGTTTTTCCTCTGTCTGTCTAGCATCTAACCCTCCCAATCCCTCTTGAGCTTCATTCATGAAAATGCAGATCCACAGCAGGGCAGGGAAAAACGTCAACATACGTAAACTCCCCTGCTCCACCAACCAGAAACGGCGCACTATAAAAAACAGGCAGCAGCAACCAGGCGACCCTAATTCAGTGCAGCTCCCACCAGAAATAGCAACTCATGCATGTATTAATCCCCTACTAGCCAAAAATATGTGATTGAAGAAACTCTGCTGCCATTTATTGCTGGGGACATCTCCTCTGCCACAGGAAAGGGGCTATCTATCACTGATTCCTTACTCTGAGCTCTGTCTCAAGTATGACTCATGTTTGCTAAAAATTGCATTCGATATTTGGGGAATGACATAAATCAGTCGTTCACCTTTGCAGTTTTTTTTTCACTTCCTTCTTTCTTTATGTGCTGGCATTTTTCCCTTTTTAGCACCCCCCCCCCCCCAGCAGGAATTGCACAGAGTGTTATAGTGCACCTAACGTGATGCAGAGATTCTGATTTAACCTCTTTTTCCTCTGCAACCCCAACAAATTTTAGCTGCAGTTAATCTATAGTTAAAGTTACTGGATAGATGTTGCACACAAATCTTGGATTTAATAATGTTGAATTCACTGTTACAATTTATCAATTGTAAGCTTTTTATTATTATTTCAAATTTAAAAGGAACCACTCTTTCTTATCCAAATGTAACTTCTTGCAGTAATGACAAATTTCATATAAATTCAATAATTTAAAAAGTTTTTTAAAAAAATGTAACCTAATGTTTTCTTTAGTTTGAGGGAAGAAAAGTTGCTTGCTTGTAAACGTCCTGCTTTCTGATCTATTTTTAAAAAGCACTGCTTGTTAGGTGAACAATGCATGTCGCAGCCCGGTTCTGATATTTTAAAGTTTATAATCGAAGATGCGGCACCATAATATCTAGTGGCCTCATGCCAGTCTGACATTAGTGATCCCACATTGGCAAAGCAAAGGAAAATGCTTCATCCTATTTCTGCATGGTGACATTAGAAATTGAACTCCTGAAGCCCAGGACTGGCACTTCACTACTTATGACTGATTACATATGGGGAGAGATGAACTACAGCATTTTTAATTAAATTTGTTTGCTTGCCCATTCTTTTTTTTCTTAAGCGATTTTAATTTCCTTACATGTTCAGAAAGCATTTTTAATGTTTGTATCAAGCCACTCAGAATGTTTCATGCTCTACCCAAAGTTGGTGACTGAAGCTGTGAACAAAGATAGTTGATAGGACTGTGTTGCTTTTTTATTCTAAAGCATCTTATGTCTATTTAGTCTGACAATTTTTGTTTTGCTTGTTGGGTTCTTTTTTAGATGGAGGAGATCAGCCGGATAAGACAGAAGGAGAAAATCCTCCAAAAGTGCTCATCAGGAGAAACCTGTCCACTTTACTCCCACCACAAAGTCCACTAAGCGTTTTCAAGTCCCAAGCATTTGAGGACGGCATGCTCCCACTCCAATGCACACCAGAACCTGCTCAGCCGCTGCTTAGCTGCTCCAGCACCATGGATCCAAACATGACATTTGAAGTCATTGACAATGATGATCAGACTGCAAGCAACGCAACCATCATTATAAGCTGTGGTAGCCCTGATGGGGCGTCAACGTCCACAGACGTCTCAGGTCTCAGCCAGCTAAGGCATCCACACAAAACAACAGAGGGGAACCAGATTTCTGCCAAAAGGTTAGAAAATAATCATTAGGATTCCTACATTGTATTGAATGTATAGAATTAGATTTCAGATTTTTCGGGATAATTGTGGAAAATGGAAATATGTGTAGGGAAAATAAATATAATATATTTCCAAACATTCTTCCCTATCCTGTTCTCCAAATTTAGTTTCCTTTCTTCAATCCTGGCTTCTTTGTATTCTTTCTCGTAAAATTCCTTCTGTGCTTTCTCCCTTTTGTATGTCCATTCTTTTTTTCTTGTTATTCTCATCTGTTCTAACTTTTTCTATATAATTTTTGTCTTCCTAATCTCCCTCTCTTCTTCCTTCATTTCTCTCCTTTGTTACTTGTGCCCTTCCTTATTTTCCCTAATGTCTTTCCTTCTGACCTAGTTTCCTTTATTTCTTTTTCTTATCTCTCTTCTTTTTCAGATTGTAATATTCGATTCTAACTCTTGAGAATCATAATCTAATAAATTCTTGAAATATGAATCAATACGCAGTAGGGCTGGACAATATATCAAAAGAGCATATCTATAAAGGGAATATACGTATTTATTGATATTAACTATAAAAAATGTAGAAAATGCCTTTTAAGTCATTTTATGTTATTGTTTATTGAACTAATTGTAATTAAGAATTAAATTCAGCCCTATATTCAAACACCTTTTTCTTCTTTTACCATAACTGAAAGTTTGTAAGAAACAAAATCAAAACAACAGACATGAGTGGTATCAGTAAATACAAAGAAACGTAGTTATTAAGAATTATAATTTTTTTATTGTTAGTAATTTAAATTGAAGGCTTATCTTGATGCTTTATAAAATATATTTTAAACATTACATCACATGTTAAAAACTGGGTCAATAAAGCTGATTCTAATGCAGTTCAGCAGTGACTGTGCAAACGTGACAGCAGCAACAACAGTAACTTTGCTGACCGTAGTATTTCCTGTATTTTATTTTGTTCATTATTGTTACGTTTAGTGTTTATGTGCGTCCAGGGTCGGTTTAAAACATTCACCTACTGGTGAACAACTGAAACCTTTTTTCAGGACAGTTTCCCTCTGCCACTCCTTGCTGTGACATTTTTTGCAGTTCAAGTCATCTGGAAACCTAGAAAAGTGAGAAATTTGTTAATGAAAAAAAAAAACATTGAGTCATCTTTTTGTTGGAGTTTTTTGTTTCTTTAATGGTAGCTGTTAAAGATTGTTTCTCTTTAATGTATTTTATTTGGAGATGTCAAGCCACACACCAGACATATTTGTGAACAGATCAGTGTATCCATTACTCTAAGACACATGCCTTTTGTTGTTAAATAGCTCTGTGTGAACTTTTTAACAACACAGCTCTGTGATCTGGTCACACAGGACAGCATTGACAAAATTTGAGATAAAGACTAACGTTGCAGGTGGGATTAAAGGACTTCCAACTCTGTAAACTGAAGCACAGACTATTTTTTAAAACTTGATCAATGCTATATTGCAGCATTTGGGGTTAGAAATAATCTAAAGGTGTAATTGTATGTGTGCAAGAGTGTCATATGTGGTTGTAATTGTGCCCTTAAGATGTTAATACCAGATCAAAATTGACACTGAGCTATGTCCTTGTGACCAGATCGCTTAACTATGCATGTTAATGTCGGGTACGATCAGAGCCATCCAGAGGAATGAGCAGCAGATCACGCTGAATAAAACGTAGTCCCAGTTAAACTTTTAATATCTAAAATAAATATTTTAAATATTTCAATGACTGACTGAGATTAAACTCACAGTGACATCTCTTTGAGTTTTTTTCCCCATCAAATGTTTTAAAGCTTAAATTACCTTCCTGGCAGGAATCTCAATGTTTCTAAGCCGCAGTCTGTACTACAACCAAATCGTCCAAAAGTGGAAAATCATCCAAACCTTATTCAAAACAAGTTTGAAACCAGAGTGGAAACACTGGATATTCTCACAAGCAGTGTGTTTGCATTCTGGAAGGGTGGGTGACGAGGCTTAAATCTGCTGAAAAGGGCGCCTCGTTCAAGTCTTCAGCTGGAAATGGCAAACTGACACAGGAATTATTGGATTTTTGTGGAGAAATTTGATCCTCAACAACCTCGAAAACACAACAAACTTTTTGCCTCAGAAGAAATGTTTTATTACAAAATAGTGCACAACCCAAACAGTTTTCATAAACCCATCTAATGCTTTTGAAACTACCTTTAAACTGGATGATTGGTTCTGTGAAAACATTTCAGTTCAGAATAAATGTCATGTCAAGTCAACTGCGAATTATACTGGAATACACAATAAATCAGTTCATACAGCTGGATTTCAATCGTGTAGACAGATTAGATTTATAGACAGTCCAAAAAGAGTTAAAACGTAACAAAACAAATCTGAACTTTTTGTATCAGCTAAATAATGTATTGATATTTAAAAAAAATAACTTTGACAATGTAATTTACCCCTGCATACAGGAAAGAAATGGCACCACCATAAACTGTGAAAATGAATAAAAAATCTAATAATAATCTAATAATCGGTCATCGGCCATAACAGCAATATTAATTTTGGATATCAGCCCAAATTTTCATATCTGTGCATCCCTATCTAAAACATGTTATTTGGTGTTGTTATGCCTGGAAGTCTGATCTCCTGCTGCCCGAACAAGTACAGATCTGTGTTCATGTGAAAGTATGTTGGTCATATTTTGAGTTATATTTGCTACCCTTTTTTTCCAGTCATTAGCAATAATGTAAGGTTTTCTCCTGTAGATCACACATCGCTCCTTTGCAAGACGCGAGGCGAACCAACCCAACCTACATGCACATGACGTCAGCTGCACAAGGAAAGCGCAAATTCAACCGGTAATCCTCTCGTTTTCAGAAGTAACTCATTATGTAAGCGGGATGTAAGCTCTTAAGGAAGCAAAAAGCTTTTACTAAGTGCTTATTTTTGTCTTAATTGTAGCAGCTTCAAAGAAGAGTTTCAGGGTTTTTCGGCACCGAAGCGGATAAAGAAGGACTCCTCCGTTGCTCAGAGACCTCTTAGAGTGCAACGATTCACTGGTAAATGCCAAAAAAAAGGATTATCAAAGATAGTATCCATACACACACTTAATATATTGGGATTCAGATTGTTACATATTAGACTAATCATAAGTTGATATGCAGCAAACAATGATTTGTGCCTGATGTACAGTTTTTGTAAAGCATTGACTTTAGTCTATTCTCATTTAAAAACTACAATAAACCTTGTTCAGATGATCACTTTCCACCTTCCTGCTGTTATAATATAGAGTTTCACTGATTTTAAAAAGAGACATGATGTTTTAAAATGTTTTTAGCCTTAGCAATTAGCACAGTTAGCAGTACAAACTAAACATTGGCTTTGGTGCATCTTTTAGAGAATACATGACTTTACCTTAACTCGGATTTCTGAACGGGTGAAACATTTCCAAATTCTGCATGTTCTTTAAGAAGGTTCAAGGCTCACAAGAATAAAACAGCAACTATGCAATGATGGTTCAGCCTTCCTGGAATTGGCAGAGGTCGGGCTCGGGCAGTTTTTCAGTTTGTTAAAACGTCCCCCTTCTGACTACATAAGATTTAATGGCAGACGGCTCCATTGGTTCAAGCCTACCGAGGGCACCAAGCGTTTAAAATTTTAACACCTCACTGACGCACAAAATATTATTGTAACAACTTTCACATTGAAAAGTGTTATAGTTACCACAAACTGTTAGAGCTAAGGTGGGGCACATTCACTGATAAAAAAATATTGTATTTTTGAGTGTCTGACCAGTCACTGGTCTCCAGCTGATTTCTGGAAGTATCTCTAAGTAACTGCCTCCTGTATCATGTTTTTGTTTCCTTTCATTCTTCATCGACAAGCATTAGATTGTTAATCAGACCCACAACTAGGTTTAGTTAAGCTTGTCTGTTAATTTTTGACCTTCCTGTTTTGTTTTCCTCAGGTTCAGAAAACAAGCCCCGCCGAGTTGTGAGGAGTGTTTCTGAGGGAAATCTCAGTGTCCTTGAACATCAGAAACCCAAATCCCTTTTCTATAAAACATCCCAACAGATCAAACGGGTGGCCAAGCGGATGTGAACCAACACTACATTCACATCAGGCTTTATCGGTTTTATATGGACATCTTTTTACTCTTCAGACTTTTCCGTCCATATTTGCTTGTTAAAACAAGTGTTGAAGAACTAGAGGGGAGGGGGGAGTTCTGTTGAGTAGACTTGCCCCAGCAGGAATGCTCATGTGGTCAAAGTGTAGAAAAACCTTACTTGATGTAAATAAGCATTGTAGATATTGTAGATTACTCTTTTGACTCTTGATTTAGCTTTTGGGAAGTTATTCAAAACATTTACGCTCACATAAACAACACAAAAAACAATGTGTCTAATGGCCGATCTTTTACAAACATGTTCTTAACATGTCTTTAAAACAACTGCATTTTAGGTAATTATTTCTCAGGGCAGCTATTACAGCTAAGACTGCTCTATTTAGAGCGTTTTTTTATACAGTAGTTTTATTTTATCTTGTACAAATAATAAAATTGTGTTATTTGTTTCTTAATAAAAAGTGTTTGTTATAGATCAGCCTGTTTTTCAATAAATTAATCCCTTTGTAAAGGGCAGCATCTGCTTTTGTGTCATTCCTTTTGGATATATCGCAAGGTTTTAAATAAAGACTCTGTTACAAGCCTTTACAACCCAGCATCACATGGGTTCAGAGATGCAACCTTTTTCATCTAACTTCAATAAATGTACTTTTGGAGAAGTGGGTTTGATGTTTTTTTAAGGAAAACTTTGTCTTACAAAATTTAAAATGAAATAGTTAGTTATTCTAACCTATTTAACTGTAGGGTTATTTATGCACATGATTTCGGTGTATTGGTTCAAAGTAAGGAGTCTTTCCAGACTTCTTGATTTTGAAATTACTTTGTTTATTTTAATGAAAATGTTTTATTTTCCAAAGGAAGGTTTTGGCCTGTAGTCTGTATCATGGCTGCCACATGAAATATTAGCCCATTAATCTGGTTTTCTATCTGTAATTTCTGCATAAGTAAAAGTGAAATTTTTGCTTTTTCTAAAATTTAATGGAAGTTTTTTTCTTGTAGCTTGGTGCTGCTTTCCTTTCCATTTCATAGAATACCACAAGCATGTCTGGTATTTTCAAACTGGCTGTAGTTTTCTCATTTTGCTGGCATTGCATACAGTTTGCTTTTTTGTTTACTTAATTCATAGCTCCTTTCACATGTGATGAATTGGGTACTAAGGTGTAAGCGGATGTTTAAAAGCAAATGATCAGAATCTTTTAAAGAAGTTATTAGCAGTCACTATCTTGCCGGCTCTTCATAAGTTTACTTTGAATCCTGATGGTTTATGAAACCTGATTTTTCATTAACTTTTCAAGCAACTACGGCAAAAATACAAGTGGGCTTTTCCATGTTCAATTAATTTTAACCATAAAAATGATGAATATTTTAAAAGACTCATGTTGACATTAGATAGTTATTTACAAATAAGGCTACAGTTAGTACTGAAAACTATAGTACATCAGCATTTATTCCAATAGATAAAATGTACTGCAAAACCTGTTTAGCAGATCCAGTAGAAAAAACAATCAGATTTTAATTTAAACATGGCAGATGTTACCTTTTGCTTGAATCCACTTTGATTTGCAAGTAGTTGGAAAAAATATTTCGTACTGACATAAAGATAATACATTTTAATAATCTCACTTCGAAAACTTTCAACTGTGTTGAAGCAGCAAGTTCAGGACTTAATTCCACTTTTTTCAACAGATGCTCCTTGAAGTTCCTGGAAGCTGTGAGCTTGTTGTTTTCGTATTCTATTAACTGGCGGTGCACCACCTAATCATCCAGTGATACAGATTTTCAGCTATTTCATTTCATCAGCTCTGAGTGGTGCTCAGCAGGACAAATGTGAAATCTGATTAATTTTTTTCTTCCAAAAAAAGAAATGGAACAAAACTACTTTTAACAAATTTTAACTAACTACTTTTAACATGTTTTTTTATGCACTTTGGTTTGAGTCTCATAAAAATCAGATCAAGGCTAGGAACACTTTAATGGAGGCAGCTATGAGAAAGACAAAGCACACTTTTAAAACCAGGGATTTTTTTTTTCGAGAACATAACAAAAAACCTTTTGGTTTTTCCCAGGTTCTAAATTTATTTAAATCTAACACCAAAGCAGACTTGTGCTGCTAAACAAATGCACTTGGTCATTAACAGTCATTACCTTTTTAACTGCAAGGGTTTTGGCACTTTTTTGCTTTGGAGCATATAAATCATCATGATCAAGTTTATTTGTATAGCATATTTTAGCAACCGGGTAATTGTGCTTTATGTGATAAAAACATAACACAATACACAAAACATTACATAGCAATACAAAATAAAGAGAAGTGATGAAAACTTGCAATTCAGATTAAAACTAATGATGTTCTAGTTAATAATCAAAGGCAACTCTAAACAAATAGTTACAATCAAATAGAACATATATACAATGCTACAATTACATCAGTTAAATTTGTTTCAGATTAGAGGAGCATATAAACTGAATGCTGTTTCTATGTGTTTGGTTCAGACTCTGGGGATGCAGAGTAGACTTGAAACAGAAGACCATCCAGACCTGAGTGGTCTGGATGGTTGATACAACAAAAGATCTTTAATGTATTTTGGTGCTAAGCCATTCAGTGATTTATAAACTAACAAAAGTATTTTAAAGTCTATTTTCTGAATTACAGGAGCCAGTGTTAGGATTTTAGAACTGGGGTGATGTGCTCTACTTTCCCAGTAGTGAGGATGTTGGCAGCAGCCTTCTGGATCAGCTGCAGCTGTCTGACTGACTTTTTAGGCAGACCTGTGAGGACGCTTGCAGTAATCAATCTGACTAAAGATAACTGCATGGATAAGTGTCTCAGAATCTTGCTGGGACATCCGTCCTTTAATCCTGTAAACGTTTTCCTGGTGATAGAAGGCTGACTTTGTAATTGTCTCTGTGTCTCTGGAAGTTCAGGTCTGAGTTCATCACTCCTCCCAGATTTCAGGCATGATCAGTAGTTTATATCTGTGATAGCTAAAACTGTGCTGACTCTTGATATTTCCTCTAGGTACAAAATACTTACTTCACTAACTATTTACTTCAGTGTGTGTTAATAGAATGCCAAGGAGAGACATCAGCAATGACCTTAGTGACTTGTAAAAAGATCCAAAAGTTCAGTTTTAGACTGTATGCAGTTGTTAGTACAGTTATAAAACACTCAACAAGTATTGATTGATTGTATGGATTTAGAAAAGAGAGCATCTTCTTTAAAGAAAAATGTCATTAAGACTAAGCAAATTGAAATATGGATGTGTCACAAGAAGTCTGGAACAATATCTTGAACACTTGAGTCCAAAGTAGAGAGGTCTGGCCATAATGCACAGTGCCATGATTGGTGGAAACCAAAGTCAGAATATCAGCGCAAATATAACTACTGACAAGCACAGTGGTGGAGTGGAGATGATTTAAGCTTGATTTCCAGCCATCTGATAGTGGCACCTTGCAATTTGTTGACTCGACCATGAACCTCTCTATAAACCAAAGAATATTATATTCAAATGAGAGACCATCAGTCAGTTGTAGCCAAAATCGATTAATGCAATCGGACAATATTGCCAAACATACCGGCTACAACAAAATTCCTGAAAAAAAGACTCAAGGTGTTACAAGTCAAAATCTACATCTTAACTTCACTGAAATACTGTAGAGGAACCTTAGGAGAGCTGTGCAGAATCATCATACCTGCAAACTTCAATGAACTCAAGCAATGTGATGAAGAAGAGTGAACCAAAATTTTTCCACATTATCTGACATTACGCCCTCCAAAAAATACCTGCTCATGGTATGGTTCCATGTGATACTGAGTAATGGGGTGTAATTAATTTTCCATGCATTCTTTATTGTTTAAAGCTTTAGTCTAATATATGTTTTTGTACATTTGAGATTTTAAACATTTTAGAGCCAGATACTTTTATTAGGTTCTGATTAATGAAACTGAGACTAAGAGGGAGTACTTTCTTTTAATCCTGACTATAAGAAAAGAGGTAATTGAATTATTTGTTGTGATAAAGCAAGATTTTCTGGAGGACAATCGTTTTTTATTTGTTCAACCCAGGAAAGAGCCAACAGAAAAGAAGAAATTGGCTAAAAAACATTCCTAGAGATTTACTTTAAAATCATGGTGTTTGCCTGCATTTTATAAGAACAGCATAGTTAATATGAATGTACTTGTGGTTCTTTAATGGACTGTGTGGGACAGCCTCAAACAAAGACCGGGAACTGCTGCTGAATACCTCTTTTTTTCGGCTGCATATTCAAGTTATTTTAGGCTGTCTTGTCTTGCATTTTTAGCCTGATCAAACGCGGTGAATCACTGGGAACAATCTCCTGTCAGGACTCTGTACTTAAAAGGAAACTCAAAAAGGAAAACAAAACAAAAATACCTTGTGGATCTATTATGAGGGTGGGACCTCATTGCTCCGTCTGGAGAGAACTAGACTTGTCACTTTGAATTCAGTCTTGCAACTTTCAGTGGCACGGCGTTCAGTGTGATCTTTATTTTTAGCTCAGGAGCTCAGTGCATATATCAGCACTGTACTGCGCAAGCACTGACACCCTCATGCTCTCATTCACAAGAATCTCTTCATTGTGTGTGTGTGTGTGTGTGTGTGTGTGTGTGTGTGTGTGTGTGTGTGTTTCAGAGAGGGAGAGCAAAAGAGACAAAGGGGAGGGAGGGAGTGTGTGGTACACAGGGAGGCAGGTCCTGGCTAAAGTTTAACTTTCTCTCAGCCAATGGGGCACGGTGTGCGTTTTTCCTGCTGACCAATGGGACGGGTCGAGGGGTTGGAGGTGGGTGTTGCTTAGCAACTGCAGGTAGAATCTCAGATCATGTCGGACCCATTGTTTTATCTTGGCTCCCTGAGAGACATTACATGTTGTCATTTGTAAGTTAAAAAAGAAAAGCAAAAAAAAAACGCTCCAGTGAATATGCGTCACAAAGTTGTTCGTTCTATTTTTATTTTTGTTTAATTTTCGGTTTTCTTAGACAGATTAAAGTAACTTTAAGGATACTTCACAGCCTAAATATGGTGTACTTTTTTCAGTATTTTATGTCGCAAGAAAAAGTAACATTTCATTTTTGTTTTTGTTGCTTCTTCAGGGTACACACCTGCATGCACAGACAAAAATGAGTGATGGCAACCCAAAAAAAAGATGCTGGACATGTAAAGGAAACCCATCGAACCTGCAAAGGTGCCATCACACACAAACAAGCGATGCACAATTCCTTACTACTCTGATCAAAGAAACCATGGAGCTGACGTAAATGAAGTGCCTCATGTTTTAATAAATCCAACATTTGCAAACAGCTTTTTTTAGTTAGACAAATAAGAGCATACTTTATGATCTCTTCCACTGTGTTCCTTCTTTTCCCCACAGTGTGGCACGTCATGGCTGTGAACTTTTCATCCTCTGTCTAATAAGATGACCTGATATCATAAAGCAATACGTCAGAGGAGAACAAACTGGTGGAGAGCAGACTACTAGTACTCTGTGTTCCTTTTACAACTGCCAGCATCACTTGTTGGTTTCTGTCACACCTCTGTAAAACAGGAGTTATTTGTGGGCCTGGAAAAGATTAACTGTTTTCCTAGTCATTGCAAAGATGTTGAAAATGACAATTTATGCTTAAAATACTGCTTTCAGATATGTTTTGCATGACTAAAACAAGATCAATTAATTTAGACATTTTAGGCACACATTGAATGCAACCCAGATCTTTCCCTCAAAAATCAAGCTCCAAATGGGCAAAAAAATAAATAAAAATAAAACAATTTCAAGTCACAGAAGACCTGCCTCTGCCACCCATCCTGTCCCGTGATGCCCAATGCAAATATTTAAAAGAGGTTTATGGAAATCCAAAGTATCCACCCTGGTTTGAATGTAAAACAGGGCCGTGAGGATTGTTGTTTGCACCACCAACATTTGTATCTGTAAATCCCCCCACTCCAGAGAAGTAAAGGAATAAAAAACTATAAAATAAGATTAGCTTGGCTGTCGACCAACCTGCAGCAAAAGCACACGCTCTGAGAGATACTTCAGTTCAAAAGGCAGTTTAAAGTAGTGACTCTGGACAAGGTAAGCCCTCCAAGCTTCCAGCTTTGGATTTAAATAAGTGCAGACACATTTAGTTGATTAGACAGAGTGCTTTGATTTTTATAAACTGTGCAGGCTTTTTTCCTCACCTGTTTTTTTACGTTTATAAAATGCAGTGGTACGCTTGTTTATTATAATTTTAGAGTAAATAGTGTATTTGCTTTTTATTGTTAATTTTCAGAAACAAACTGTGTTTTTTTTAAGTTTCAAAGAAGCGCACCCATTTTTGTTAGTGGAAAAATAATTTTTACATGTTACTTTGCAAAGGTAAATGGACTATATCCACAGAGCACTCTTCTAGATATACTGCCCACTCAAACCATTTCACACAATAGCCTCATTCCCCCAATTGCACTACTGATCCTTTTGTACCTTTGAAATTTTGGTTGTTTTGGGCCCAAATTCTTTGATACCAATTGCTGCTGTATACTCTGGGACATTTTGTAGCAACCATGTGTCAATTTGTACACATCAGGGGGACGTTTCATACCCCCATTTGACAACTGATGATAATTACAATTATAATAATAGATAATAGTAATTTTCCAAGTTTTAGTGTATTGTAAGCAATGCAGTTATAGGACTTCAATAAATGGGATTTACTAGCAGAAGGGCATTTAGAACTTTTTTAGTTTGATTATTGGCTCCTTTTATATGCCAATTGGCCTAAACAGCAATTGGAACAAAAATAAATGATAAAAATCCATCTTATCATGAAAATGCTTAACCTCATGATTTAAGAGTAGGAGACCTTTCGTTTTTTTATTTTTTTTATTTCTGTTTTACAGGAAATTACTATGTGAAGGAGGTACGAAATGGGGGAGAAAGGCGCAAACAGACTAAAAACCTATTTTCTAATGGAGAGAAGTTATACATATCTCCAGCAGTCTCTGGGCGATTGGTGGGGTACACCCTGCACAAGTCGCCAGTCAATCATATGCATGCATACACTTATACCTGAGCAACATTTTGAGAGACCCTAACAGAAAGGTTTTCGGAAACCAGAGTAACCAGAGAGAAAGAGTCATGCAGAAAGAGCCCAGGCTAATATTTGAACCCCTTACTACAAGGTAACAGTGCTAACCAATGTGCCATCATTGTGCCCCAATACTAAGATGCATTTTAATTTAATGGTACAATATTGTCTGAAAACTTTGTTCCCAAATATGCTGGTGCCGACTCCCATTCAGAGCTGCTAATCCTGGAGAAAGATATCAGATTAGGACCTCTGGTCAAATCAAAGTAACCGAGGGACCTTGTCATTAGCAGAATGACTAAAATATAAAAAATTACTTTAAATTCCCTCTGGCAGGTACAAATTGACCCATTTTTGGAAGGAAACCCTCCATGGTAAATGACACCATATCATACCCTTAACAATTCAATACCAAACCACCAAAACTACAGATGAACAAAATGTCCAAGGAGTGAAATGAATAGTGCCATCTCTGCCAAATTATTTATGAAGTGCAGGTCTGTTTTTTTTACATTCATAGTTTATACAGTCTTGGATGTGTTTCTTGTTTACACCTCCACCTGCATCTGACTCTGCTATACACATGGCGACAGATGTGGCTGCAAATACCTCGCTCCCTGTATCAATACACAGCTGACTGTTGACAGGGCCTTGTGCGGGCGGTAATTGTGGGGGGGATGGGTGAGATCTACAGTTTCCTTTACCAGGTAACGTGTCCTGTTGTGAAACAATGTGACAGAAAATCAGTATGTCTGTGATGTCTTAACAGTGTTTCTTTGCCCCTCTAAATTCTCCTCAAGGAGCTCGTCCAAAGCGCACCTTAAACATAGCGTATGTAGCCGGTGGATGACTCATCCCTTGAAGAAAGGAGCTGTACGTAGCCTTGAGAGTAAACATTTCACGATTTGCAGTGTCTACTTAAGTACTTTGCTGAGTTGAAGTCGGATCCCTCAGACTGCAATAACAGTGGGTTAAAATGCCCCCCCCCTCTCCCTGTGTGTGTTGCACATGTGGTGAATTTTATCACTACAACACTTGGCAATCAACTTTCTTTGTCATTTTGTTTATTGAAACAGCAAATTTGTCATCATTACAGTAATTGCCATGGAGACAGGGCTAAGTCCCAAACCTGATGCTGTTATACGCTGCAAGATCATTACCACAACTTCCAGTAATCCGGGAGTGGACGGGTGACTCCTCCTCTCAGTGGATAGTTAGGTTATGTGAGTATGCTCACATTCAAATGACGTTGGGTTCCCAGCAGCTTTATTATGAGCTAAAGTGAAGACTCACTGACAGTTATTGTAAATGGTTGATGGCATTTACTTTGGTTGTCTTTGATTGTAAAATTGATGAGCTGAAACACTGAAGTGTGACAGAAAAAAGCAGAAGAAATCTGTAGAAGGGACAACAACTTTCACAACATTGCATATGATTTGCTGTAATGTTATATGATAAAATGTTCGACATTATTAGATCATTGGCTTTTTACGAAGGAGGTTTTTCTGTTAAGAATAAAGTTGCTGTTTTATTTTGAGAATAAAAGTTGAAATGTTAAGAGATTCCGCCTAATTCAAAGAACCATTTTGAGAATAAAGTCAGATTTTTTAAGAATTAATTGGAAATAATATCTTAAAGAAGAGTTGGAATGCTGAAACTGCTGCGTTCTTTTGTAGCAGGTTTGGTATGCAGTTAGATTTGCCGATGTGCTAATTGTGCTTTACGAGGACATTTACATGCTAAAAGAGAAATCATTTCTTTGTTACTAAATCTTATTCTAAAGTATAAAGTTACTAGCTCATTTACATAGGGCATGACTGTCACAGGTCATTATACTTTTGTTGGTTTTGTGTCATGATTTCAATTTAATTTCAATGTAGAAACTTTATCCTTGTTTCTCCTGGATTATTGCTTTTTCAAAAACTGTTATCATCGGTTGTTTTCCCCCATCATTTTGACTTTAATCTCAAAATGGGTAACCAACAACAAATACACCGTCCTCAATTTTTTTCCTCTCCAAGTGACCCTCATACCCCATCTTATGTTTTTCTTCCTGTTGGACGCAAAACATTTCTGCTTAAATCTTCCACATATGGTATATGGAGGGACTTTACACATTCACAGCACACATTTATATACTGATATGCATGTTGGTAGGCAACTTGGAGTTAAGTGCCTTGCCCAGGGGCACATCAAAACATGACAGGAAGCTGGAACTAAATCTGAAACTTTCCAGTTGTAAGACAACAACAACGAAAAATAATTAAGTGGCCACCATAGAACAGACAAGAGAGTTGGGGTGATAAAAAAAAAATAAACATTTTAAAAAATAAACAATAGCTACTGTCTGGATGAATCCTTATACAATAAATAAACCACTTCAAACAACGTGTTATTTAGGATTTTTTAATAAGACCATACAAACATTTCAGAAAAAAACCAATTTAAATCACAATTGAGCTGATTTGATATTCCGACAATCCAGTGTAGGAGATTTTCTTGAATGCACCATAAACGTGGACCTGATTGGAAGCAACTGGAAGACATTTTTGTTATCAAATATAAATTAACAAAACAACCAAAACAATAAAAAATGGATGAACTCTGTAAACAAAATTCCGCTTCAAAAAAATATTAACCACTTGGCTCAGACATGACAAACAGGCAAAACTACCAGTTAGGAGTTTTTCAAAGAAAAAGTGCAAACTAACAACAAAAAACACTGAATAAAAAAGACATCCCATTTTACTCTCACAATATGGATATTTGGACCATATACACCTTTTGTCATCCAGTCTCTTTGGTAGAAAGAGGGAGACATGCAAAGAAAACAAACAAATGTGCAAATGGAAATTATTGTGGCTGGAAAACGTATTGAGCTCATTTGAATTCATCATGTGATTAATTGTTTTGCTGTTTATTGTGCTAGGCCTATGAACCAACAGAGCTGTACCAGAATTTTTGGGAATCAATACGTTTACTGTTACATCCCTAGTATGGAGGTAGTTGCTGATGTCAGGGTGGGCCAGAGGTCTGCAACCTTCAGTTCTGGTAACTCAAATGCTTCTTTAGGTCCCCCACATATACTCTTACTATTTAGTTAAAAATACATAGAAATAACTCAACATATATGAACATGATTTTAGTTCCTAATCCAAATGGAATACAAATTTCCCAAAAACAAACTGTCTTCTGCACAGGAGTGTGCAGGATGGTCTTGGCAAGTAGCAGTTTAGCCTGCTTTTCCTCTTTCTTTCCACTGGCTGTATTGCCAGTAGATCTCAAGTGTTCCTGCTGCATGCACACTGCATCTCTCATGTTGTATTTTTCTTCTTCTCATGTGGATCCTATGACATCAGCAAAAGAGCAGATGAAGAGGTGTTCACTTTCAAAGATGTCTGCGCAGTGTGGGAAAATGTGCAAAGCTTCTGTCCGCAGGATGAAACAGATGTTAGGCCAAGTTGCACAGAATAACTCAACACTTTACATGAAGATTTCTGTCATTAAAAATATTTTTTTCTTAACTATTTAGAGGGGTGGTCCATGGATATCATTTACAGTAGATAAAGCCACACAAACCAGGCGAAAATACCTAAGTGCTGCTTTATCAGTGGTAGGAGCAAGGCCATATCTACCATTGAGGACCTCAGGAATTTTCTGCTGTGTGGCCTATTTAATGAAAAATAATTGAAAGAATGCTTTCGAACATCCCGTGCGGTTATCAATGGTGTACCGTGGATCCTTGTGACAAAACACATGCAAATCCCAAAGCATATGCAAAACACATGCAAATTCCAAAACCCATGCAAATCTCAAAACCCATGCAAATCTCAAAACACATGCAAATCCAAAAAAAACCACATGCAAACGTCACAACGGAAGTGCTCCAGGATGCTGGGGGCAGTAATGAGCTTTTGTTACCTAGTGTCTACACAAACAAGGAAGTTGATCCACATTCCAAACAGGAGACAGAATAGGCCATAATGGGAACCCGGTTTTCATTTAATTTCATTTCGACCTCTGGCATCTACGTACTCTTTGCTTTATAAAATAAATATGTTTGTACTGAGTTCCAAATCAAAAGTTCTCCTTTTTTAATAGCGCTGTTTCTTTATGATCTATGTTTTTAATTCGGCACTAGTTTGTTTTGACCATATTGAGAAAGTAGTAACGTACACGGATTTGGAAAGTAGCAGCGATGATGAAAATACCTGTGAAACTTCTACAAAACCGAGTAAACGTGTATGTAGAAGGCGCTACATGCATTTAACATCTGTGAAACATGAATATGAACTGGATTCCACACTCTATGTAATACTACATGAACGCCATCATCATTCATAGCCACAGCCACAGACCACACTGATAGCTTATATAAATACCTCGATGTTCACCTGGACAACAGACTGGACTGGAGACGCAACAGTGAAGCCGTCTACAAGAAGGGACAGAGCAGACTGTACTTCTTGAGGAAGCTTAGGTCCTTCAAGGTTTGCATCAAGTCTACAGGTGAAACTCGAAAAATTTTAATATTGTGCAAAAGTTCATTCATTTCAGTAATTCAACTTAAAAAGTGGGATATCAACTAATTACATGCAAAGCAAGATATTTCAAGCCTTTATTTGTTAGAATTTTGATGATTATGGCTTACAAAACAAGGATTTTAAGTAGAGACATGTCGGACCTTAAGTTTAATTACTGAAATAAATGAACTTTTGCATGATATTCTCATTTTTTGAGTTTTGCCTGTTTTGTGGAGAAAATCCACTCGACTATAATCTGCTGGGGTAGTAGCATCAGAGCCAGGGACTTAAAAAGGCTCAGTAAGCTGATAGAGAAGGCTGCTTCTGTTTTGGGGACGATTGTGGAACCTCTTGAGATGATGATGACGCAAAGAAGGATTCTTCATAAAATTAAGAACCTTATGGACAACCCTGAGCATCCTCTTCATAACACTGCTCTACAACGGGGTATGTTCAGTCTGAGGCTTTTTCAGACTTGCTGTAACACAGACCGCTACAGGAAATCCTTGCTGCCCACAGCCATCAACATCTACATAAACTCTTTGAAGAGACTTAAATAATATAAGTCACAAGTTTCTCACTGGGATCACTAAAGTATTTTTGAATTTTAATAATCTATGCTAATAGCTATAACATGGCCCCTGCCTTCGACTCCCTTTCCCTTCATAAAAAACTATCCCTTGCCAACCCCCCATGCACTAACAGGATGAGAGACAGACACAGTTTCACTTCAATTTTACATCCATATCCATATGCATGTGACAATACAATTTCATCCTTCTATCTATACTAGCAGTTGCCTTGTTTATCAAATGTTCTGAAGTCACCACACTGGCTCCCAGTAGCCCAGAATAGACTTTAAAATATTTTTTTTAGTTTTTAAAATCTCTGAATGGCTTCACACCAAAATCAATAAAGATCTGTTGTTGTTGTTGTTGTTGTTGTTGTTGTTGTTGCTGCTGTATCAACCTTCCAGCCCACTCAGGTCTTCTGGTTCCAGTTTACTCTGCATCCCTAGAGTCAGAACCAAACATGGAGAAGCAGCATTCAGTTTTCATGCTCCTCTAATCTGGAACAAACGTCCAGAAAGCTGCTGCAACTCAAGACTAAAACCCATTTGTTTAGAGCTGCCTTTGATTAATAATCATTCGAACATTGTTAATTCAAGTCTGGTTTGTAGCTTTTCACTAATCTCTTTATTTTGCCACTGTGATATCCTTTTTTTGTTTGTTTATTGTGTTATGTTTTTATCATGTAAAGCACTTTGAACTGCCTTGAGGTTGAAATGTGCTATACAAATGACTTGAATTCACTAATGTAGCTTTTGATTAAATGATCTGATTACAATGGAATATAATTTATCTTTATTGTTCCACACTGGGGAAATCCAGGCTTAACAAAGTGACAGATTTACACCGAGGTAAAAATATTTAAAAACCTGAAATAAGAATACTATACTGTACAATAAGGGCAAATGTCCAACAATAGAACACTGTGAAGTTATTAAAAATAGCATACTCTGGTTCAAGAAATGTGTAGCTGAGCAGGAAAATTTTTTAAATACTTACAAAATGCGTTTGTTTATTTGTGGATTAAACAACAAACTATTTTCAAAAATTGACAAAAGAACCACAAACAAAAGAACAGCAGAAATTTTATTTGAAATGAGAAGAAAGTGTAAATATCAACAGGCATATAAGCAATTATTGACTTTTGAGGAGCAGTGATGATTCTACAGTCTAAATGCTGCTGGGAGGAAGGACCTATAATAAAGTCCCTTCATGCACCTAGGCTGCAGCAGTCTGTCACTTAAGGAGCTCTACTGTTCAGCAACAGCTTTATGAATGGGTTGGGAGACACTGTCCATCAGAGATGTTATCTTAGCCAGAGTTCTTCTGTCTCCCACCACCTGGACTGGGTCGAGGGGGCATCTTAGCAAAGAGCTGGCCTTCCTGATGCCCTTATCTTACCGCTTCTTCTCAGCTTCAGATAAGCTGCGGCTCCAATACTACACTATAGAAGATGTCTAATGCAATCACAGAGCCAAAGAAGGTCTTTAGGAGCGCCCCCTGCACTCCAAAAAATCTCAGTCTCCTCAGCAGGTCTGAACCTTCCTGTAGAGAGCTTCAGTGTGGCTCCAGTCCAGTTTATTGTTCAAGTAAACACTCAAGTACTTAGAAGAGTCCACTAGAGTCTCCCTGTCCACTTCCTGGATGTTTACCAGTGTCAGTGTGGTCTGAGGCTGCTCCTGTGGAAATCCACCTTCAGCTCCTTGGTTCTCCCCGAGTTAATTAAGGCAATGTAATGAATGAATGAAAATAAAACAATCACATGTAGATCCTTCTGTTCAGTTTATTATTGCCACTCGTTGACCTTAATCAATCAGAATTTATGTTTGATGTAATACTGAAGGGGCTTATTTGTGTGAATTATGCCGTTCCTGTATTTATACCACAGCGTGAGTGTGAAATCCAGTTCATGTTCATGTTTCACGGATGTTAAATGCATGTAGCACTTTCTACATCCACGTTCACTCGGTTTTGTAGAAGTTTCAGAGGTATTTTCTGTATCATCGCTGCTACTCTCCAAATCTGCGTACGTTACTACTTTCTTATCACGGTCCAGACAAACTCGTGTCGAATTAAAAACATAGATCATAAAGAAACAGCGCTATTAAAAAAGGAGAACTTTTGATTTGGAACTCAGAACAAACGTATTTATTTCATAAAGCAAATTTGCATGTGTTTTGGGATTTGTGTGTTTTAGGTTTTGCATGTGTTTTGGGATTTGCATGTGTTTTGGGATTTTCATGTGTTTTGGATTTGCATGTGTTTTTGGATTTTCATGTGTTTTGGATTTGCATGTGTTTTTGGATTTTCATCTGTTTTGTTATTTGCATGTGTTTTTGGATTTTAATGTGTTTTGGATTTGCATGTGTTTTTGGATTTTCATGTGTTTTGGATTTGCATGTGTTTTTGGATTTTCATGTGTTTTGGATTGGCATGTGTTTAGGATTTTCATGTGTTTTGGGTTTTGCATCTGTTTTGGGATTTGTATGTGTTTTTGGATTTGCATGTGTTTTTGGATTTTCATGTGTTTTGCATGTGTTTTGGGGTTTGCATGTGTTTTGGGATTTGCAAGTGTTTTGGAATTTGCATGTGTGTCAGCAGAGAGGTGTCTTCCAACAGAATCTGCATGAGTACCGAATGTAGTAATTATGACGGAGGAAAACCTGCACATGATCAGCCTTTCTGGAACACTCGCCAACGAAAATCCCTTTTTCTAAATTAAACTCTTGTGTAATCTCAGGCACATAACAGGAAGTCTACTTACAAAAAAGAATCTTGACAAATGACAGCACATATCTTAAATAACTCAACACTCCCACTTGTGCTCACTTTGCTTCACATGTTTGTCCTTGTTAAATGTTTACACTCCAAAAATATATTTTTCAAACTTCAATAACTCTTTTGTTGCTGGCTTTGTCATAACATCTGCAACCATCAAACCTGTCGAACAATATTCCAAAATCAAATTTTCAGCATTGACTATTGATCTTACAAAAGCTTAGCGGCATTGCCCCGTTGGACGGGGGGGCATCCCAGTAACTGAGCATCCCCCGTGTCCTGTTATCAACTTTTTACTTTCTTTAAAATAGAAAGTACCCTTACATCAGTTCTTTGTTCTTTTTGTGTCTCTGCTCTGTCTTCTTGAACCCCCATACGGTTGTGGCAGATGGCCACTTGTACTGAGCCAGGTTCTGCTGGAGGTTTCTTCCTGTTAAAGGGGAGTTTTTCCTCTCCAATGTTGCTACATGCTTGCCCAATATGAGGGAATGCTGTCCTTGGAGGCTGCATCAACGGGGCACAACTGCCAGCTTATGACTCAATGTAATCTGCTGGGATTCCTTAGATAGAAAACTTAACTAAAACTTTAAACTGATTGGAATGTTTGTATTGAAATGACTTTTCTGTAAAGTGACTTGAGATGACATATGTTGTGAATTGGATTGGATGTTTGTACATTGTTTGCTCATTGTTTTTCTTTACATACGCCCATCTTCCCCCCACTGCTTTCTTTCCCTTTCGGCAGGCTAGCTAGGGTGAAAGTGTTGTTCTCTTTCAAGGACTGCATTTCCTCATCCATAGCTGCTTTCCACTCTTTAGAGTTAGGTTATTTTACAACTTCACTGAACGTTGTAAGCGAGCTCCATATCAGTCTTTAACAGTAGTCTATGTTAGTTAACTCTTGCTCATCAATGTCTTCTCCTGACTCATTTTCGTTGAGATAGTCCGGTCTCTTTCTTGCTTCAGAACAGTGGTGCCCAACCTTTTTTTCGCCACGGACCAGTTTAATATCACACAATCTTTTCACGGACCGGCTTTTAAGGTGTGGCGGATAAATGATAACTGCGGTATAAAAACAGGGTCTTTTTAAAATTATAACAATAGACGTAAATCTAATGTGCATTTGCAGCTTTATTAACAGAGTCCTCCTAACATCGAGCAGACAACATAATACGAGCAACATACACTCAGCCCCCTAAAGCTCTCTGGTTGGCAAGGTAACATTTAAACATACCATTACTAATTCAAGATTTACCACAAAATCAAATACAAAGTTCATGAAAAATCTAACTCACCACAACGCTGAATCAGTGAGATCCTGGGGCCTTTTCCCCTGTCCAAAGAAACGGCTGAGAGACATTTGTTTTTCATCCATCTTGCTAGCTTGTGGGATTAATTTTAGCGGTAACCATCACGTGACCCACACACGCCTCTTGACGTTATGTTACGGGGATATCCAGTCATTTTTCAAAATAAAACAGCGGTTACACTCAGATAATAAGTAAAATGGAAATACGGGACGTTTTTTATTCTTTCTGTGTGGCCGCGGCCCGGTACCACATGACCCACGGCCCGGTAACTGTCCGTGGCCTGGGGGTTGGGGAACCCTGCTCTAGAAGGATACCTTCTGGAGTTTTCATTCTCATCAATAGGTGGCATCTGACTGTTCATTTCTGGTTGACTTTCAGTATCTGGTTCCTGTGAAAGGCATCTGAACGTTCTCTACCTGCCTTTGATTTCTCCCTCACCTGAATGTCCTCGTCCTTAGGTGCCATATCAGTCTGTGTTTGTCTTTCCTCTGTTTTTGTTCACAAACTTAAACAGCCTACATTTTTGCACCTTTTCACTGTCTGGGAAATAAACTTTGTATGCTGGGCTGTTTTAATTGTAGCCTACAAAAATCCCTTTTGTACACCTGGAATCCAGTTTACCTTTGTCTTGTTTATAAGCGTAACACTCACAACCAAATCTTTGCATCCTGGATAAATTAGGCTTTCTCTCTGTCAGCAAAAAGTAAGGTGTCTGTCTGTCCTGTCCAGTTGTTAAAGCACCTGTTTCTCACAATAGCTGCTGTTTGAACTGCATATGTCCATAGTTCTTTCAGTAATGTACCTTCAATAAGCATACATCTTCCCATATCAAAAAATTCTCCAGCTACGTTCTGCTGTACCATTTTTAAGTGGAGAATATGGAGCTGAAGTTTCATGTCTTATCCCTTGTTTGTTTAGCAATGCTTGGTAACTCTTCGCTGTGATCTCTGTACCGTTGTCTGAACTAATACACTTCACCTTTGCTGTATCGGCTAAAAAGACTTTGGTTGCCTGCATTGCAACACTTTGTTTTTGAGATAATATACAAATATTGCACCGGAAAACTCATCTGTAAACAATAATGCATATCGATGGCCATCTTTGGATTCAGGATCCATTGACCCTGGTAGATCTGAATTAACCAGTTCTAGAGGTTTCTCAGCTGTTCTGTGGAGGTTTGTATTTCTAGTTTGCAGCCGTTTACTCAGTTAATATGTGATAACGTATTTTTCCAAGCTGTCTTTCAATGCACCTTAAGCATACACATGCACGTGCATCAGTGGATTGTCGACAGGTACTACTGAGCAGAGCAGCACGTCCAGCAAACCAGCCAGAGCCAGCAGAAGGCAAATAAAAAACAAGATATAAGTTGAGTAATGCTGTTGCATGTAGCTAATATTAGTTAATTGAAGCCTAGTTAATACTTTCTAATATATCATGTTAACAATACTAATGTTCCTTCTCTTGCTACACTGTAACAAATTTACTGTAAATGTATAGTAGTTTACTGGCAACAATTAGCCAGGTAGTTACTGTGAATATGTTTTACAGTTAAAGTACTGTAGTTCCAATATACAGTATTTTATGCAGTCACTGTATAATAAAAATCAATTAAATTCTGTATTTTCAGTTGCATTTATAATATGTTTTTGCTTTTTACCAGTAGAAGAAATACCAGTTAAATACTGTAATTTTGATAGTTTTCACAGTATTTCATGTTAGGAATAAATCTAGGCAAGGCAAGGTAATTAAAGGTGCTTTACATAATTAAGGTGTAAAATTAAAATAGCATTAAAACACAGACAAAGCATATAAAGTAAAAACAAAAATAGAGCATGAAGCATACACAGATACATCAAGGCATTACAAAGCACATAATGTAAAAACAGCAATAAAGCAAGAAGCATACACAAAACATATGATACGTCAAAGCATTACTCAAAGGCAGCTCTAAACAGATACGTTTTTAGTTGTGATTTAAAAGAACTCAGTGTTTCAGCAGCTTTGCAGTTGTCTGGAAGTTTGTTCCAGATTAGAGGAGCATAGAAACTGAAAGCTGCATCTCCGTGTTTGGTTCTAATTCTAGGTATGTTGAGTAGGCTGGAATTAAAGGACCTGAGTGTTCTGGTGGGTTTGTATACTAACAGTAGATCTTCAACTTACTTTGGTGCTAAGTCATCCAATGATTTATAAACTAATAAAAGTATTTTGAAGTCTATTCTCTGAGCTACAGGGAGCCAGTGTAAGGACTTTAGACCTTACACTGGTGATGTGCTCTACTTTCCTGGTTCTAGTGAGGACACGAGCAGCAGCATTCTGGATCAGCTGCAGGTGCCTTATTGACTTTTTAGGCAGACCTGTGAGGACGCTGTTGAAGTAATCAATCCAACTAAAGATAAACGCATGGATGAGTTTCTCGAGGTTCTGTTGTGACATCAGTCCTTTAATCCTAGAAATGTTCTTCAGGTGATAGAAGGCTGACCTTATTATTGCCTTTATGTGACCCTGGAGGTTCAGGTCTGAGTCCATAACTACACCTATATTTCGGGCCTGATCAGTAGTTTCTATCTGTATTAACTGGAGCTGTGTGCTGACTGTTGATCGTTCCTCTTTAGGTCCAAAAGTAATTACTTCTGTTTTATTTCTGTTCAGCTGGAGAACATTATGGTACATCCATTCATTGATTTGCTCGATGCATTTACTTAGGATTTGGATGGGTTCAAAGTCACCTGATGACATTGTAATGTAGAGCTGAGTATCTTCTGCATAGTTATTGTACCTAATCTTATTGGTTGTTATAATCTGGGTTAGTGGGAGCATGTAGATATTAAATAGGAGGGGCCCCAGAATGGAGCCCTGGGTCACACCGCATGTGATTTCTGTTTGTTCTGATGAAAAGTTTCCTATTGAAACAAAGAAGTCCCTGCTCTTTAGGTACGACTCGAACCAGCCAAGTACTCTACCAGAGAGTTCGACCCAGGTCTCCAGTCGTTCCAATAAAATATCATGATCAACAGTGTCAAATGCTGCACTGAGGTCCAACAGAACAAGCACTGTGGTTCTACCACAGTCTGTATATATGCAAATGTAATTGGAAACTTTAACAAGGGCAGTCTCAGTACTGTGGTGAGCATGGAAACCAGACTAAAAACATCAAAGTGGTTGGTCATTGTTATGTAGCTATTTAGCTGCTGAAATGCAGCTTTTTCAATAATTTTACTGATGAATGGAAGATTAGTAATGGGCCTGTAGTTCTGCAATAACGTGTTTTCCATGTTATTCTTTTTTAGCAGTGGTTTAATAACTGCTGTTTTTAAAGGCTGAGGGAAGAGACCTGACAGGAGCGATGAGTTAACTATTTTAATCAGAGCAGACCCAATGACAGGGAAAACTTTCTTAAGGAAAACTGTGGGTAGGATATCAAGACAGTAGGCGGAGGAGCTTAATTGGTTAATGATTACTTCTAGTTTTTCTTTTGGTTTAATTAATGGAATTCAGACATTTTTTTCTACATTGGTGTTAGTTGGGTATAATGTTGGTAGTCGGTTCGGTGCTGCGGTACAGACCGACCATCTAATTGTTAGAATCTTTTCAGTGAAAAAGCTGGCAAATTCATTGCAGGCCCTGGTCGAGTTTAGTTCAGGGGCTACTGTCACTGGAGGATTAGTTAGTCTTTCCACTGTTGCAAACAGAGTCGGTGCATTATTAATGTTTCTGTTAATGATTTCAGAGAAGAAAGATTCTTTTAAAGATAACTGATATCTTTTCAGTCTCTCTTTGTAGATCTCACAGTAAACCTGGAGTTGAGTTTTTCGCCAATTTCTTTCGGCTCATCAACACTCCCTTTTTTCACTACGTACCAGTGGATTGCTTGTCCATGGAGACTTCTTTCTACCTGAGACTAAATTCACTTTAGTCTGACCAATGAAATCAACGATGTCTAATATTTTCAAGAGGAAATTATTTACTAGCTTGTTTACTGAGTTGGAGTTGAGAAATGAGGGGGATGTGGCAGAAGGGTAAATACTTTTAAAGGTTTCAACTGAACTGTCCCAGAGAAAACGCTTTTTTACACTTATCTCGCTGTGGCTAGATAGTTTAGCAGAGATGGTACTTTCAAAGAAAACACAGAAATGGTCAGATAACGCAATATCCAGCTGCGCACAATTAGCATGGACGGGAGGGACATGTCCCCACTAATATCCAGCGATTATTGAATTGTTGCCACAAATAATTTGATATCCTCCAGAAAAGAAAAACAAACCTGATAGAAAGCAAAAAAGAGAAAGAAAAATACAGATCTGTCAACGTCTTATTCACCTAGAAGTGCAGAAAGAGTTTAATTAGGTTCTCTACTGGAGTCCAATCTCCCGTAACATATATGGCCAATGTGATTGGCTGTGCCTTTCCCTGCTGTCATGTGAGACTCTGCAGCTATGTTTGGTTGTTAGCAGCGCCAAAACTGCAAGGATAACTTTCCAGTCCACGAGAGCACTCAGGTGCAACGTGGGTGACACATGAGTGTCAAAAGAGTAAGGATGGCAGCAAAAAAGAAGAATTTGGACATGAGGAACTATTTTTCAAAGAAACCTGTAAGTCACTTAAAGTCAAGTTCGCTAATGAAATGTGTTCGTCATACTAACAGTACTGGCAATGCTACGCTTTGGCGCACATCATACAGTGTAAAATTGTATGCAACTATGAATTACCACACACAGTTATCTCCAGATTAAATCCCGACCTAACTCACCCGTTGATTTAAAGCCGCAATTGGACTGTGTCTGCCGCAGCTACGCGCTCCAATCCCTCCGTAACTCTCCATTGTGCTGTCAGCTGAGCTCTCAGATAGTGATGCTTTGAATACGTGTCCAGGTCTGAGATGATAATCAGTCAGATGCTCTAAACGGAATCTTTTTTTGATTGATTCAGCTACCTGAACTCTGTGCATAAATTTGAAAATGTCTGCGCGTCTGCAACAAGTGTAGTGAAGTTACAGTTGAAGTTTCTGCGCAATGGTTGCAAGGGAAATGCGTTTGTTTTGTTTGTTGCGCATTCTTCTTCTGGGGCGAACATATTAATGTAGCCAACATTCTTTGTGCTATGATGTGGATAAAAATGATATTTCCCAGTCAACAGTCTAATGATGGTTTTCAGCGCCGTTTGAAAAACAAAATTAAACACAATGGGCTTTCAATTTTTACACCTGTTATTACACCACACTGTATATTATAATAAAACGTCAGAAGAATAAATACCTTTATATGAATGATTATTTATTGTCCCCACCCATCTTCAAACCACACTCATGTTTATGGTTATTGTCCCCAGAAATTTTAAAAACAAACCTACGCCCTTGGCAATATCAATTACCGAGATGTCAAATATATTTAAACCTTTGCAGATAATTAAGTCCAGAGTGTGTCCTCTATTGTGTGTTGGTTGTTTGACATGCTGGGTAAGGCCGAAGTTGTGAACAGTGTCACTTAATGTTTTAGCTAGACTGTCCTGGGGGTTGTCAGTATGGATGTTGAAGTCCCCCACAATGATTAATTGGTCGTAATCGACACATATTACAGAAAGAAGGTCGCTGAAATCATTAAAGAAGTTAGAGTTAAATTTTGGGGGTTTATATAAACTTAGAAATAGAGCTTTTTAAGGCTAATTTATCAGGGTGGCTAGGTATTCAAAAGAGTCAAATATGCTCTGGGATACGTTTTAAAATTCATTGAGTTATGAAAAATATTGTCTACGCCTCCACCTCGTCTGTGTTTCCTGTTCTCACTTAAGAAATTGTAGTTTGGAGGAGTAGATTCTATCAATACAGATGTTTCATTATTTAAATCTAGCCAGGTTTCTGATAAAAAAAGGGATGTATTTTATGTTCAGTGATGAATTCATTGATTAGGAGTGACTTTCCTGATAAAAACCTAATATTTAACCAAGATGTCTGTTATTACCAGTTGGGGCATGTGCGGAATATATTCAGTGTTAGTCCCAGAGGCCTGATGTAGTCCAAGTATCGGTGTTAGTTTTGACCCAATTCTAATTTGTGTTTTCAGTTTATCTGAGAAATCTCTAAACGGAGAGTCAATGGATGTTGATGAGTCTGATGACATTGGAATATTTGCTGGAAATGTTTGTTCTCTGCAGGTCTGTGCAGCTGTCTGTGTTGGTGTTGATGTATTCTTCACTTTGTGTGTGTCGGGAAATGTTTGTTCTCTGATAGTATCCACAAGCCGTGCTTCGAGGTCAGCTCTTGGGTGTTTATTCAGATAACAGAAAATATTTGAGGTCAAGAGTCCGAGTCCAGCTCTATTAAGATAACGTTCATTTGACTTGAACAAGTGCTTTGCACATCCAAATATGTAAAAGCTATTAATAAATGGCTTTCTTATATGTCCACTTCTTGTGGTCGGATTTCTCCTGGTGACATTGACTGGTCCCAGGGGCTGCGTTGTCTTTCGGGGAACTGAGGGCTGCGAATCTGTTTCTCAGCGGTATTCCAGGGGGAGTGGTATCTCTTTCTTTGGGTTGCTGGTTCTTTTGTTTCTTCTTCCTCAGAGCAGTGAAAGCAGGTGTAGATTCAGTTGGAATAGGGTGTTCTACCCGTTAAACGCCGTTTGGCTGGAGGAGTAGTGTTGTTCTGTGGCCTCTGTGAGAGACTGTTGGACCAAGATAACACCGGGCTGCCAGGTTCTTCTTCCCTGCGTGTAGTCGTCGGTAAAGTTGTCTCATTTCTATATCAAGTGTTTGGATCAAAATTAATCTAAAGAGGGTGTAACTTCGATGGTTTATACTCCGGTTTATACTTCTGCGTCGTGTCCCTCGCGTAGGGTACACCTTAACCGCCGTAGCCTCTGCGTAGGTCCGCAGAGGCTTGACGTGCACCTCCTCGGACCTGACGTGCAGCCCGGTGACGCGACACAGAGACGCGGAAGTACTCCCTTGTGATTGGTCAGTGAGATTACGTATGCACGTACCATCTTCTACGTCTCCATCTTGTCATTTGCTTGCTTTGCACAGTGTTCAAAAGAAGGATATTTTGTTCGTCTGCTTCCACAATCTCGTTGAGACACTGCACCAAGTCGGCCGCCACCGTTGTTCTAAAACAGGAAATACTTGCCGGAATTGAAGCAAACATATGCAAACCATCAGAAAAACTCTGCCCTGTGGAGTTTGCGGACCGATACCAACCTACTGCCACCTGCAGGTCTGGAAATGATACAGCAACACGACGCTTTCAGCCCTACGCAGAAGTATAAACACAGCAGTGGGTACGGCGGGTACGGCGGGTACGGCGGGTACGGCGGTTACGGCGTAACCTACACGAATGACACAACGCAGAAGTATAAACTAAGCTTTACATATAAAGCCCTTAACAATCAAGCTCCATTATACATTAGAGATCTGATTGTTCCATATGTTCCCAACAGATCACTTTGCTCTCAGACTGTAGGTTTACTGGAGGTTCCTAGGATTTCTAAAAGTAGAATGGGAGGCAGATCTTTTAGTTATCAAGGCTCCTCTCCTGTGGAACCAGCTCCCAGGTTTAGTCTGTGAAGCACTCTCCACTGTCGCTACATGCTTGCTCAGTGTGAGGGATTGCTGTGGTTGGAGTCTGCATCAACGGGGCGCAACTGCCAGTCAATGACTCGATACAATCTGCTGGGATTCCCTATATAGAAAACTAGCTAAATCTTTAAACTGATTGGAATGTTTATATTGAAATGACTTTCCTGTAAAGTACCTTGAGATGACATCTGTTGTGAATCAGAGCTATATAAATAAACTGAATTGAATTTATTGCCACAATAAACAAAGCAGGGCCAGAGAGTGTCTGAACAGGTGAAAAGAAAATATAAGTGGCTGAGAAAAAAAAAAGCATTTGAGGGACTTCAAGTTTAATTTCCACAGTAATATCACTGCTACTCATCCTAATTCTATTTCAAAATTTTGCTTCCAACATTTTTTATGATCTTTTAATGCCACAATAGTATAGATCAGCATCAGGGAGAAGAAATAAGACCAGAGGCCAGGATGATGCAGAGTTATTACCGGTAAGGAGAAATTACAACTTGGTGAGAAACAGATCCATTCCTGGAAGAAACCAGTCACGTATCAGGACAAGGTTTTCACAGATACTTTAGAATTACTCTCATTCCCACTCCAAAATATCTTTTGTTTACATTTTAATAGGTAGCCCACCAGGATCAGCCCTCTTGAGCCTTCTTTTGTTCATTATTCTTTAGAACCTTTAGCCCTGTCCCTTCACACCAGATATTTTGTAGATAGTAAACCTAACAAAGTAGATTATGGTGTTTGCTCTGGTAATTTGACTGATGTGAGTGAGTTTGATAACCTGTAAAAAAACGTCTATTCTGAAGAGGTGATTGGTCATCATTATGTGTTACTTATTGTGATTTGCTGAAGCCAGTGCGTGAAGTCGAACCTTAATTTTTTTACCTGTTGTTGTTAAATCTTTCCAGATTGACACCAACAGTCAATTTAGACTGACATTTGTGCTAAGTTATTTGTTTCTGCAGGTGGCACCTTGAAACTATTCCTATTATTAATAGTAATAATGATAATTAAAGCTGTAAGCAGCCTCTAACGGCCCTCGCTGCTTAGTGCCGCTCCAGCTTGTGCTGCAATCGTGAGACTCACGCACCGCCGATTCAACGACACCTCAACACTTCCACTGAGCCTGAAGATCAAATCTGCATGTAAAAGCGTTCAAAAGCCACCATAGGGCAGCTTTCAGCTTTTCTGTGGGGTGTGGACCCTGGCTTCGAAAGACTTTAATAGGTCTTCATGAACTATAAACATTTACAAAATTTTACAATCCTAGTTGACAGAATTGCATGTGACTGGTTGTTTTAATGCTTCTAGGAGGCACTGTGCAATAATTTGGCCACACCCACTAAATATTTGCAGACATATCTGTTATGGGTTGGACTAATATCCATGTTGTTGAATATCGTACAGATCAGATGATGTATGTGAAAATTAGAACCAAAAGTATTTCATGGCGTGACGCCATGCTTCACCATTTCACCACAGCCACACCCTATTTTGAAAACTCTCAGTACTGCATAACAAGTTACCCCGACTTGTTTTCAATCACTAACCACAGCTAGATGTTGATTAAGTCGAAGGAGTCAAATATGGACTTTCTAAGTAAAACATTGCACATATCCTATTCGCAGGGGTCGGAGTTTAAGTGACATGAGCAAATGTCCTATGAATGTCTTGATTGGGAGTATGTGATGAGACCCAGGAAGATATGTACAGTTGTGACCTTGTATATTGAAGTTAATACTAGGGGTGTCAAATTATTGCGTTAATTGCGATTAATTAATTACAGCCATATTTAGCGTGCCATGTTTTTTAATCGCGTTAATCTAATTTTTAATCTTCAATTTTACAGTTTCTGCATGCAAGTTCCTTTTAAATAAAACCCGTTTTATGCACTGGGCTTCTTGTGCTTGAGTTGTTCATGGTTAACCACACCCTAAAATGGACATCGGTTGGCTGTGAACTTCCATCGTGGTGGGGAGGGCGAGGTGAGGAGGAACACTGAGTTGCCGACAATGTTGCCAACTTTGCTATATTTGGCGAGTTTTTAGACCCCTCTAGCGATTCTTTCTCCAAAAAAAACAACAACTAGCAAATCTAGCAAATGTTTATGGGGTTATTGGAAAGTTTTGGGTGAAGCATGTAACGTTGTTACTCTTTTAACCGAGCAGCGGGGCGCTCTCCTGTCTCAGAGCTCACAGCAGGCAATCAGTCTGCACCGTACACTGCAGCTACACCTGGCCGCCCAGGTCCACCGGTATGGCAAACCATCGGTATCAAAAATAATGCACATGTTACGTGTTGTTTTAACCCGTAATACAGCTGGACTCAGAGAAGATATTTACCCCACTGCGTCTAGAACGCTAATTAATCACGATGCTCGAAGCAGAAGGTTGCAGGCGCCACTTGGGACTAGTCACAAAAACAGCAGAATGTAAATAGCTGGGACTGCATCTGTTCAAGTCTGTTAAATACAATAAATGACTTCATAAAACCAGTTTTTTTAATTACATGTATCAAACTTTTGTTCTACCACAATAATGTAATGGATTTAAATGAAAATACCTCAACATGAGGGCTTTTCTCAGCAATTATTAGGTGAGATTAAAAAAAGAGATTAATTAGATTAATTAATTACAGATTATAATTAATTAATCTCAAAAGTTTTTTAATCTCATGTCAGCACTAGTTAATACATCTTCTGCCTTTATGGCGAAAATCCACGCCCACCAGGTTTGATGCAGCAAAAATATTTTGATAACTTTTGATCTCCAATGCATTAAGTCTTTCCTCGCTTATACTGAAGTCTGTAAGTGAAAAGCTGTAGGAGGGGTTCGTTCAAATACCACGGATGTAAATGGCACAAAATGGCAGCTTTGATTCAAAATGGCCGACCTCCTGTTGGGTTTGGACCATGGCTCCAAGAGACTTTTTGTAGGTCCTGAGGTCCTTGGTGTGCAGAATTAAATAATCCTCGGATAAAGTATGGCTAGGGGCTGGTTCTTTCCATGCTTCTAGGGGGCGTTGTGGAGAAGTTAGACCACACCCACTGTAAATATGCATAAATATCCTTAGGGGTTGGACCAATAACCACCCTATGTATTATGGTGCAGATCAAATATTTTTTGTGGAAATTAGAGCCAAATGTAAGGTCGTGGAGTGACGCTGGACTTCGCCATGCCGCCACAGCCCCACCCTCTTTTAAAAACTCTCAGTACTGGATACAGACTTGCACCAACTCATTTACAGTCACTGTGCACCATTTCATGTTAATTGTGGACCTTTCACAGACAAACATTACACTTCCTGTTCTCAGGCGACTGGGCTTAAGTTATGTCAGCATTTGACCATTGGGATTTGTCAGGGACCTAATGATGATAATCCACAGCAAGTTTCATCCCTCTTCGCCTTTCTGCATAGCATTTTTGGTGTTAAGTGAAACTTTGAGGCCTGGCCCCACCCCTTCAACATATACGAAATCAATTTTTTTGATAACTTTTTATCCTGCATGCCTGAAGGCCAATCTGAACAATTTACAAGCCGATCAATCAAAATTCCAAGCAGGAGTTCATCAAAGTTCGACATGTGTGAAATGTGAAAATTGACCCTTTGACCCAAAATGGCCGACTTCCTGTTAATTTTTCTCCATGATATTAATATACTTTTTTGTTCATCTAGGAAAATTCTAACTGTAGGTTACCTTTAGGGGGCGCTGTTGAGCCATTTGGCCACACCCTTTCAAATTCTATTGAAATACAACATTTTCACACACCCTTGATGTGTGTGCAAATTTTGGTGAGTTTTCAAATATGTATAGGCCTTCAAAAAGCAGTTTGAATGCAGAACCAAATAATAAAAAACAGTAGTTAAAATAGGCCTTCACAGCGCTTAGCCGCTCAGACCTAATTAATAACAGTCTTTTAACCACTATTAGTATTGCTGATAACTAAGACAGCACACTCATTGTGCAACAGCTATTTAAATGGTTCTTTAGCCATTGAGGAAAGGTGCAATTGAATGTGAGAGGAAGATAAATCACTCTGAAACATTTGTCCCCCTCACTTTCGAGATGATGGTTATGCTCCTGGGTGGACATTGGTAATTTTGAAACTCTGGAAATGGCCTTGGGTAGGACACTGTTAGGGGCAGCAGTTAGGGTTCTGATTTTATTAAAGTTCAGTTATAAATAACTATCAATAAACCATTGGTTTATGGTGGTAAAGCATTTGATTAATGACAACAATAATTGAACTTGGAGGAACAACACAGTTGGATATCATCAGCATATGACTGACGCAATCTGCTGGGATTCCTTAAAAAGAAAACTTTTTAACTGATTGGAATGTTTGTATAAATGTATTTAAATGACTTCTTGTTAAGTGCCTTGAGATGATCTATGTTGTGAATTGGCCCTATATAAATAAACTGAATTGAATTGAATATGGATAAGACACATCACAGTATTTGTTAAATATCTCTCCTAAGGAGAGTAGATACTGAAAGCCTGGTGGCCCAAAAAGTGAACCAAAAGGTACCCCACAGGTACACTGACCAGATTCATATATAATCTGATTTATAAAACATTGAAATTGCGTTCATAGAGGTATGTGGTAAACCATGGTAAATCCACACCTGTAATACCATTTGCATTGCAGAGTCCATAGAGTATGTTGGGATCAACAGTTTTGAAAAATCCTGAGTTATTATTTATTTATTTATTTTATTTTATTACCATTCAATGCTTTTAGCTTCCTGATCATACAAGATTAATGCCTGTATTAAGACTGGGTTTTTAAATAATGTCCACATTTTAGCAAGAGTGAGAGTGGGGTGTGAACAGGTTATTTAACCTTCCTATGGAGAATTTTTTTTTCACTTTCCAATTTACAATATACTCATTCTCTCTTTGAACTACCCAAATTTATATTCAGAAGTTCCACTATGTGAGCTAACAGCAAAATACTGGCCAATTTGGCAATATTCAAATTCAAGCTAATTTCATAGCAGTTTCCTTAAAGTAACAATATGAGTGGAGTTGTTTTTAGAACAATTGGGGATTCACAAAAAATAGCAAGATCAGCATTTTTAATGGAAACTTCAATTTAACTGCTAACTTTGATAACTAAATTGTTTGATTGCTCACTTCTCGGATCCAGAGCTGCTCAGTGTTCACAGGTTTTTTCCCCATTTGTTTGTGCAGCTGCGTCATCTTCCACATATTTGTTTACCCAGTAAAAAGCAACAAAGATTCAATGACAAATCCAACTAATACTGCATGTACTGCTACCTTTTCGATAAAGTACTGTGACATATTTTTTATGCATGAAAAACATACTTTGCATATTAACTGATCAGTTATATGACTTCTCAGTGACTATATTACATTTGTAGAGCCAAAAACGAAGATTTTGGTTATACCTAAATTAGACATGAGAACATTTCTGGTCATTCTAATATTTTTGTCATCAGTCTGCTTCTTCACTAGGTGATTGTTTTCATATGGTTTTATTGATAAACAAAACTGGATGCCATCTGTACAAAAATGGAAATGTAAGTCTTACATTAACTACTATGTTCATATTTCCTGAAACTCGTGCAGATCCCCAAGGAACACCAAAGTAAGCACGATTAATAGATAAGGGTGTGTTTTCATCAAGTATCAGAAGAAATCTATAATACAGAGCTGTATGACCTTGTCAGAAAAGAGCAAAACAATTGTCAAAAAGGATTATTTATTTGTGTCAGTACATTATGCAGATGATTTATAAGTGCCTGACAGGGGTGGCATTTTCCATATACATGAACACAGATCATTGTTTTGTTCACTTGCTTGAGATGTTGGGTGTGCTTTATACATCAAAAGGCTTAATAACGCAACATGTGTGTGCGCTTTCAAAGATTTATTGTTTCTAACATTGGACTGCTGTGACCTAAGTATGGCCCTACATGTTGTGGAGTTTGACAATACGACCACACAACCTCATGTATTCTTAGAATGCAAATTCTAGCAAACTCAGTCAAGTGCTGGAAATGCTGTTTGGGTACCTTGACATACTGTTGGATACTACGGCAACTGCTTGATGACGCATTGTTCAACTGGCAATGCCACCTGATTCTTGTTCTCATTGTGCCAATTCCCTACAGATCAAATTATTTACCTATCCACCGCTTGTGATGTATTATGTAGTTGGCCAATTTTCCCTTTTTCAGCTCTTATCAGCCGGTAAAATACAGAAAAAATCTAATATTAATTTAAAAAATTTAACTAAAAACCTGTAATTGCATTTTCAAAAAAAAATCTTCTTTGAGGCATTTTGTTTTGACTTTACTGCATACGGTTCCTTACATTTTGTTACACTACAATACAAACTTCAATTTACTCCACTGAGATTTTATGAAACACAACAGTGCATAACAGAGCTGCAGATGTACTTTTTATTTACTGTTTAGGTTATTTCTGAAGGCATGTTGTTGTCCAGGATTTTATTTAGGTGTATCAAAGTAAAAACAAAACTTTTAACTAAAGTACCTGGTTTTTAATTTTACTTTACGTACTAAACTGAAAACTATGTTTTGATTTCCCTCTACAGCCCAATCTTGCACTACTTTGTGACTTTAAATAAAATACATTATATTTTATGGTTGTAACATGATAAAAAATTGAACTGTACAACAAGTATTCATACTTCAAGTCACTTCAAAAGGGAAATAATCTTGTGATCACCTGCCAGTCTCCAGCCGATGGCAATGGTTATAATGGTTCCATGAGGACAAATTAGTAGTAGAAGTAGAGTAGAAATTCCTATTGCTGTTTGTTTGCGATGTTACAACATTCACTTTCACGAAACATACAGTTCACTAGCTTGGACCACGCTTCAGAGATCTGAATTTAAAAGTTTATTGAAGGAATGGGATGAGGAATGAAGGGTCTGGGGAGATGTGCCGATGGAGGCTAGGAAGAAGACTTAGCGTTGGGGTGCAGTCTTCAGGAATTTGTCTTTCCCGAGCCTGCTCAGGACCCCCCCAGACAGAACCTGAAAGAGAGTTGTTAGGAGGCTAGGACTATGAGTGGATAAAGATATGTGAGGATGTAGGGATGAGGTCATGAGGGAGGGGATGTAGGGAGGGGGGTGGATGGATATAGGGAGGGGATGGAGGGATGAGTATGAAGGGATGAGTAAGGAGATGAAGGGATGTAGGGAGGGGATGAAGGGATGTGAGGATGAAGGGATGAGGGAAGGGAATGAAGGGATGTGAGGCTGAAGGGATGAGGGAAGGGATGTAGGGATGGGATGGATGGATATAGCGGGGGGATGGAGGGATGTGAGCATGAAGGGATGAGGGAGGAGATGAAGGGATGTAGGGAGGGGACGTAAGGAGGGGATGAAGGGATGTGAGGTTGAAGGGATGAGGGAAGGGATGTAGGGAGGGGATGGAGGGATGTGGGGATGAAAGGATGGAGGGAAGGGATGGAGGGATGAGGGAAGGGATGGGAGGATGAAGGGAGGGGATGATTCATAACAGGTTAAAGTTTTAGCTAGTTTCCTATTTAAGGAATCCCAACAGATTGCGTCGAGTCATTGACTGGCAGTTGCGCCCCGTTGATGCAGGCTCCGACCACAGCAATCCCTCAGCAATCCCTCAGCAATCCCTCACACTGCGCAAGCATGTAGCAACAATGGAAAGGAAACCCCCCCCCTTTTAACAGGAAGAAACCTCCAGCAGAACCTGGCTCAGTATGAGCGGCCATCTGCCACAACCATCTGGGGGTTCGAGAAGACACAGCAGAAACACAGAAAGAAAAATGAACTGATGCAAGACTACTTTCTATATTAAAGAAAATAAAAAGGATGATGCCAATTAGAGGGTCGGGAAGTGAGGGGTGCGAAAACGATCGAGACAAACGCGGAGCTCTAGGCGGTCTGAGTTTATATAGACTGCAGAGGAATTAGATATGCAATCCGGGTGTGAGACGCCAGGTGAATTGAGTTTGGGTAGATTGCTGAGTGGGAAGTGGATTTTGGGGCATGGTCCTGTTCCTGAACTTAAGTTAACACATTAACTCCATGACTGGACTTTGGACTTTGGACTTACCATATTCTTTATAGAAAATCTTATAATTATGACTGTGATCCATTCTGGCAGGGGGAGGCATTGCCGTGGAACCTATAACACATTGTTATGGTATTCTCTGGGAACAAGAAACCGAAAGGAGGTAGGCTGGCTGCAGAGGGAGATTCAAAGCAATACCGCAGAACCTTCATCTCCCCCGACATCCTTTCTTTTTATTCTATAACTTAACTTTTTATTCTGGTCTAATTGGATTTGTTTCAAATAAAGTTAGAAACACATCCATGTTACACCTACACAGGTGTTTCCACTTGCTTCACTTGATTAGACCTCCTCTCAGGACTGTGTGGGTGTGTACAAGCTGCCTAATTCACATCTGCATCACCATCCCCCTTTAGTTTTGTTGCACTAGTTAGGGAAGCACCAGGGTGTGAATTACACTGAGACATTCAGGGAGGTTGACTTTTTCTTCCAGGTTCTCATGCAATTCTTATAAAATGCAATAAGTGTTTGATTTTTTTCCTCTGTGTTTGCTTGTCATAGATCACAATAAAGGATATTTAGTCTACAGTCCATAGCATAACTCTCCAATATTGTTATTTGTGATCAGATGTCATCAACAAAGCATAGTACATGTGAAGCGCCAAAAAAACATGCCATCATCATAAAACACAAGCAGACAGTCACAATATTGGATCACCACATATACTGTACCTGTTTACTGCAAGTCTCTTCTGTCTCTATCAATAACCCTTTTATCTAATTTCTCAAAAATATTAGACAAAATATATTTTATCTAAACCATTATGCTGTAGCTCTGGCTGTATGTTTCCACTCTTCCATAAGCACCAGATTTGTAGAGGACGCAGTTTCCTAGGAGAGTGCCATCTTGGGTGCATTACAATCCGATTTGATTACGATTCGAGGTGATAGGATTTGATATTTTAACGATTATCACACTTTTTGTTGCATCTTTTTTTTCTCCGTTTAGGGTTTTTCTTCATTCCTTCCATGGCTACTTTTTACTTTTAAATCCTTTCAGTTACCATTAATTGAAGAATGCAAACAAATTTATGTCCTGTCTTTTATTTATGTGGAACCACAAATAAAACCAACACTAGTCCAAAATATGTTTCATAATCATATCAAGGTCATATTCATACATGAAAGGTTCAGAAAATGTGTGTTGGCAATATAAGCATAATACACAACAACAAAAAAGCTCCTTTCACTATTGTGCAAAATATTTACTGAACCAAAATAATTAGAAAAATAAAAATATCTAGTAGTACAACAAACTTTGGAAGATTGAAGCTCACATTTTCTGGTAAAGAGTTACTCAACTTACATATGGAGTAAGTCTTGTCCAGGCCTTTCTGTGCTCGTTTTCATAAAAACCTAACTGTTTCCAAATGAATGCCTTCAAACTCACTGAGTAAATTTCGCTCTGCATGACTGAAACCATAGACATTAATTAAGCCCACTATGAATATTAAAATACGCCAAAACATGTGTCCTGTATCATAGCTTCATGTATGACGTTTGCTGAAGAAATAGTGTGAAAATCAGTTTAGTTTTCAGCAAACACGACTCTCTGACACTTAAATGCATCTGCCAAAGAGATTTCCCTGTGAATGTGGAGACCGGTTCAAGATAGCGGACCTACAGCTCGTCAATGCCAACAGGCAGATGTAGTCGATGTGGCATCTACTCTAAATAATTGTAGGCCTCCAGACTTTTGAAAGCCTTTAATCTTTCATTAGGGAATGTCATTAAGGAGGGAGGGACCAGGGCTTTCTTTTAAATGTCTCCCCAGCGGTGGCCAAGACACCAGCGAACAGGGCCAACTTTTTTCTACAGATCTCATATAGAGCAGAGAGAGAGCTGGAGAAGGAATAATGGCCAAAGAAGAGAGATAGAACTGTGGTGTCAGGACAATCAGTGGAGAGTCGGGCAGGTGTCTTGGTGAAACCGATGTTAGCATAAAATCGTGTGCTAACGTCACAATTTCGTACAGATTACTATCATGTACCAGAAAATAAAAAAACACTAGTATTTGTCAGCTAATATAGTATTGATCCTAGCCAATAATAAACAATAATGAGCTTTTTTAAGTTGTCTTAAACTAGTTAATATCCGTTCACGTAATGTGGTATAGGACTTTGAAGGCGAAGTACACATTTTCCTGATACCCCTTTTGTACTGCTTATTTGACAACCCACATATTACGTCGCATCTAATTTTTGATATTGTTCTTTGAACAAAGTTGGTAATTAGCAGCGTAGACAACAAGACTTACAATGCCAAGATCCTGTAGAGCTGAGCCTCTGATGGATCCGTGACCCCGTCTCCAGCCTGCTGCAGCCCCAGAAACAGCCGCTGACAGCGGTGCCAATAAGGTTGTGTGCACTGAACGAACTGCGCCTTGTGTCAGTCGCACCTGATCTTTGCTTCTGCACCCCATGTTGAACTCCATCACATCATTTGGATGGTAATCCTCCAGTCTGAAGTGAGCGCCACAAATGACCATTTTTTTCGTAATGGAAGCAGAAGTGAAATGTCGTCTTTTCAGCTGCACAAAATGCACCCAGGAACGGAAGATGGCTCCGTTTTTGTTTTTATTTGGAAATTTGTGGAGTCAGTGTTCTGACAGCCTGCTGTTTGTACATTTGTGGCGTTATGTACTGTAAAATGTCCTCAATAAACGTTTCAAATAGTAATTTTGGACAAAAAATCTTTTACCCTGCAATATGTTTTTTAAAGTGCTTATATATTGGGGATTTTGCCCGTTAGCTTTCTTGGAAGTGTTTGTCACATCTTTATAGTCCGCTATTTGTTTGTTTTCTTGCCACCCAACCACTTGCACATGTGCACAAAGATGTCAACTAAGATTCTCATTAGGCTTGTTCTTACAGAGATCATTCTAAGAGTAAAACTGTTGGATAAATGGAACAAAATAAAAAGAAATGACCGGCACAAATTCTAATTATAAATGTAAACCCAATGTGTGCTTGTGACTTTATTAGTGTTTCCGTTACATCACGCCAATACATAACGAGAGTAACATCCCGTCTGCCCCCTTACGCTCTCTAGTAGCTATGGTAATGTTTAAACATGCCTTTAAAATAAGATTTACCACAAAAACAAATGTAATGTGCATACAAAATACAAATCAGTGGGAGCCCAGTGGCTGTTTCACTGTAACGAGACGGTCCCATCTGGGACAGTTTTAAAGGCTTTTCTCATTAGAAAGCTGGTTGCCACATATTATACAGAGTTTTCTTTTTCTTGGAAGTCATAGGGTCTTCTTCTGTCTCTTCACTGGACCTTTTCCTTTTCTCAGATACTTTTCAGAGACTTTTGTTTTTAAACATTTTACTAGCTTGTGGGTTTATTTTTGCAGTGAGGTATCATGTGACCGAGGCAAGTGTCTTGACATGTGTCAAGAGAGAGTTATAGCCAGATGTAATGGAGAGAATATGGTCATTTTTCAAAATACAACATCTAACGACTTAGATAATAAATAAAACAGAAATACCGTAAGTATTTATTCTTTCCGTGGAGCCAGTGGCCCGGTACCATATGACCCATGGCCTGGTACAGGTCCAGGGGTTGGGGACCTCTGCATTAATGTCAATGCCCTGAGTTTTTAAGTAATGAACCAGGTTTTTACAAATATGGTTAATTACTTCTTCTACTACTGGTTTTAAACAAAGACAAACTGAAATGGATTGGAAGTGATTTATATTTTTCTTCATTTGAAACTTAACTTTCCTGAATATTTACTTAATCATATCAAGCCTACTCAATAGCTAAAGTTGAAAGACATACATTTGTAATGTCTGTTTTTGTGTCATTGACCAAGGAACAGCTTTGGTTTGTGACCAATCACTGTCAGCAGAATGTATGAATGGGTATAAGAAAAGTTCAAGGTTTTGTTACCTTTGAGTATGTAGCTCAGTATGTGGATTTAAATAAGGAGACGCTGTGGCATTGTTACAGGGCTTAATTGGTTAATTATACTGTTATGTAACTGCTTTTATGAGTGATGTTATGGGACCAAAATACCTGTTCTCAGGTATTTCTCACACCAGTTATCTCAACTTGAGGTTCTGATTCATTGTTGGTCATGTTTTCACTTAACTTATCAAGACGATAGCTCAGAACTTGAAACCCTGTCAGTCTGAAGTGTAAAGGCAGTGTAGCATTATGACTTTCTGTGAAGGAAAATGTACCACTTGTTGAAAAGGTTGTTCAAGGTTGCTCCCTGTGTTCCTTAACCCTTCTTGAACTTTGCACCAACTTTCCTAATGTTCTTCTCAGTGAGGATTCCTTCTTCCACCGCAGCTATTATATTCTGTAAACATTCACTGTTTTTTAAATTATCCTACTCCGTTGCACGTTCTAATCTGAGTATGCCACTTTATTTTTAATAACTGCACAATACTTTGGTTTTTGTAATTGTGTCCTTAATGTACATATATAATTCTTAATTCTGTTTTCATACTTTTTCTACCATTCTCTTGTGATCGTGAATGCTTCTATTACCTGTCACTTTGCTGCCAGCAGAATTTCCCCTTTGTGGGATAATAAAGGATTATTCAGTTCTATTCCATTTTCTCTATCCTTCTGTCTAGTTAGAATGGTGTGTAGGTACTAACTATGGTACTCTGATTTATTTCAAAGGCGTGTCCCAAGAAGGATTGGGGATTTCAAACTAACACTGGACCCTTGCATACCAATTTAGCCATCATCTCATTGAAAACACTCCCAGTTAGAATCTTAGACTGAGTAGCCATGTGCTCTACATCTTTGTTCATGATTCTTGTTAGATTCATGGAATTATTAGGCTGCCATGATCAGGATTTCTGTGCTGTCTCAGAAATTTGTTTTTCCTATTTTTTTATTTTACCTGAAGGATGCTCTATCTGTTTTGAGCTAAAAGGGTACTCTGACCTCTTTTTGCAACCTGTAGTCGAATTGTTTTTATATTTTCAAGGATCCAATTGCTTAGATGGAAAAATAGTTTAGATAGAGTAGTTTTTGTAATATTAGTAATAATCTCCTGTAGTAACCATGTGTCAGATGACTTGCAGGATATATGCACAAATGGTTTGATAGATTGTTTGTGTCTTATCTCCACTCCCTAACTTCTTGGGACAGTTTAGTTTCTTTTGAGGGATATGGCTTTAACCGATAGAATATCACCAATACAAAAAAGTTTTAACAAATCACTTATTGTGATTTAAAGAATATCTGTGTAGTGGTTAATTTTGTCCAGCCTTGCTTAATTAGGAAATAATAATAATAAATATTGAAATAATGCTGGTGATGCTTATCCTGTCTGCCTGATAGTCGACTGTTATTCACGTCACTGCATAACAAAAGGTTATGGATTACCTGAAGGTGCCGGTGGAACCATATCACATTGGACCCCTTCTATCCATAACTGCACCCTGAGATCCTGTCCATGAACACTAGAAATAGGATTGAGAACTAGGGGTAGCCCTGGCAGAGTCTAAACCACATTGACAAGAAACATGACTTTATGCCCTTTGTGTGCTTGCATAAGAGATACAGGTATTGAATAGTCCTTAAAAGCAACCTAAGTACCACATACTCCCGCAAATCCCCACAAAATATCTCGGGGGACATAATTGTAAGCCTCTTTCAGATTCACGAAAGACAGGAATATTGCGCATGTCTACTCCACCGATTCATTGCCAGTATAAAAGTCAAATTGCTCCTCCTAAATCTGAGGGGTTCCACAGTGGATCAAAGCCTTCTTTACAGTATACTGGAGTAAGCTTCCTCAAGGAACCTGAGAAGTCTGATTTCTCAATAGTTGGAACACACACTTTCTTTTAAACTGGGACCACCACCCTGGTCTGCCACACCACATATATTGTCCCTTTTAACTACTTTGGCAACTTCTCCCATGATAATCAAAGCCAGGGGCTTGTAATTGTCTGCACAAATCTCTTGCTTCTCTAAAAGGACAACTCCAGAGAAAGAAAAATTCTATCAGTAGTGTGCCCCAGTCTCCCAAGTCCAGACTATTTTCATCTCTTTCCATTGTCTGCCAGAAGATGGAAGAATTTTCCCAGTCCAGAAAATTATTGTTACAATCATACTCACTCTTGTGTTTGCTAAAACTTTTCTCCAAGCAAGAGTTCATTGAAAAGACAAAGAAATGAAGACGTAGCCTTCCATCAACATGCTTGACCTAGAACAAGCTTGTTTAGGCTAAGCTCGGACAGAATAGATGGGCATAAAAAGTATAATTTTCAAAATAAATGTTGGCGTTTAAAAAGGTAAATTTTTTATTTGGCCATAAAAAAGCCTAGAAATGTCCATTGTTTGAAATGTTAGTTACTGTAAAAAGTAACCAGACAAGATTATCTCAAAGCTGATGATTGTTTCGTGATTTATTTTTAGTTTGCCACTTTCATACAAGATTTAACAAAGTTCCTACACACAGTTTCAAAGTTTAACTCCTGATCGTGTCAACTTTCATACAAGTATTCATCGTGATGTCAGCCTCGCGCACACCCTTTCAAATGAAGCGTTTCCATGGATATAAGTCTAGCTGTATGTGGGCTGGATTTCTGCAGATAGAGGTTAATTAAATTTTCTCCTGCCTACCTTTGCCTCCAGTTTTAAAACGTTACTAAAAATGATGTACCTTCTTGCATCAAACGAGAACTATTCCACCCAAAAATGAATCTCCAAACATTGTCCAACAAGCTTCGCTTACAATATCTCCTCCCACTTCAAGTAGTTTTCCTCCCTCAAGTGCATGCAAAGGAGAAACACTTTATCGATGACGTGGAGAGAACATCTTGGTTAAATGAAAGGAAACTCTACTCACAGGGAGCCGCATCTCCAAGAGTGAAAATATGGCCCTCAGTCTTTGTCTCTTGGACATACATAAACAGTCATGCCTTTAAATTTTCTCATGTATTCTGTATGCACAAGCAATAGGTCTCTGTTTTTCACGCTTTCTTTCTATCTTCCATGATTAAAAAACAATATTCAGTTTATAACGGCAAGTTAGGCAGACTCCCACACTCATTTGCAGTGAAAGGCAAATGACCCTGGTGATGAGTCATTGCATTCAAGATTTTTTTTTCATATATTCAACATGCTGAAGTCCTTTAAGAAAGAGTGAAGCTTTGGTTTTCTCTTTTGCAAAAAATCTGTATAAATCTGTATATTTATTTAATATAAATAAAAAATCTGTATCATTCCAAAGTTTGAACCCACCTGTTCATTTGAAATAAAATCAATAAATTGCTCACACTTTTGTCAACAGCTTTTTAAAAATAAAAAAGGGAGATGGAAGCATAAAAGAACCCATATTTTTATGCAATTTGAATCATCAGGATATCTTTCTGATATATTTCCTAGCTCCTCCAAAAAAGGTCCCTACGCACAGTCAATGACAGCGACTGTCAAGGTCAATTTAAACCAGAATATAATTTTCTTATGTACATTTAAATCAGAAAAAAAAAAAAATTCATCACTGTTTCAGGGTAATGGCAAGGATTCATTTCACTAATACATGAAAGATGCAGGTGATGGATGATTGAAGACATGGTGCCAAAACAGACAAAGATTTCTGTCAACAGAAAAATGTTTCCATTCTGTCTGACCACAGTTTGTACAAGGCGCTTTGCCAAAAAGAAAAAAACGTAAAGAACCACAGACTCATTTTGGGCATTAAGCCTGAGGGCTGCAAGTGTTATCTGACTGCATCAAGTTTACTTTGTTTAAGAAAAGGAAGAATGGTGGAGCGTTTGGGGGGGAGGGACTGTAACGGGAGTCTTTAACAGGGAGTAAAAGGGGCTGAAAGGATTTTTATCCAGTGATATTATATACCTGTCCTGCTCAGGGGAGACAAAAGCACACTGCAAACCACCAGAGAGCAAAGCATGTCATCTGAATAGTATGTCTTCTTTGCAGTGTTGTACATCCAAAGGCTTTGTGCGGCCGAATTTAGTCAGTAGAAGGCATAAAGGAGGCAGTTTGTTCGCCCCTGACAAGTGTGCTTTTATTTGTGGCGGCCCTTTGATGTATAGAGAAACTTTGGCTGGGATATCCCTTGCAGACAAATACACAAGAAATCCCACTCCTTTGTATTATCTTTAACAATTCCCTCACCATTCAGTCCAAAGCTTTTATTCCTTTTAAGACCTGTATTTTAAACTTTCGGTCTACTGTCTGTCTGTCACCTGTAATACGGTATCTTGTCTGACTTTGGGGGATGGGGGCGTCGTGTTTGGGTAGAGATCCTTTGACAGTGAGTGGAATGTTAATAAAAAACAGTAATCTGTAAGTTATTTAAAACCTAATGTTAGTTTAAAATAAAGTGAAAACAATACGACAAAAGCTGAAAGTGAGATGGAGTCTAAAATACTAGGTGACATAGGAAGGGGCACAAAATTTCCACTGAAATAATTGAAAAAAATAAGAGAACCTTTTTGAAAAGACTAATACTGCTGAACGATTCAGACAAATTGGGAAAATATTTGTTTACAAAGGCACAGTCTGGAGATGAAAATCTAATGACTTTGATCTTCATGCCCTCAGGTTGTAATGAATTAAAAACAACTTTATTAAAGGGTGGAAATCAGTTAATTGTTCTTTTTAGATTTTCTTCTTGGTAGTTAAGTATTTTTTTAACTAATTGCGATTAAGAATAAACTATAAAATGACTCAACTCTCATATGTTATTTTATTTAGGTTATTTTCAAAATACTTTTTTCTTACTCTTTGGTTTGATTGACTTTAAATAAAATCCCATTTTTTGTTCCAGTCAACCCTTATAAAACTTGAGAGATTTTGTCTTCTGATTAAACTAGATTTTATTTAAACCATCTTTCAGTAAACAATTAGTAGATACCATAGGAAATAAATAAATAATAATTTAGTAGTTGGAAAAGTGACTACAAAACATCCCATGCCAAATCTTTTGTATCTGAAACAGTCGGGTATGCGGCCAAAACTACTAAAGTACAAAGGGACATGGTAGCAAATATTCCTAGCATAATATATACAGGATTGTCAGCAATACATGTTTTTCAGTAAAGACTCGTTTTATTGTCAAGCTAAATTTTGCCCACACTGGCACAGCATGGACTTCGTAGGGGTCTGGGTGCTGAACCCACCTGCATACGGGCCAAGTAAGTCAACTAGAGTTGTATAAGGCAAAAACCAAAGGGGACTCAAGAGGCATGTGTTGTTAAAGAAAGAGTTGACTTGTTTGTAATAAAAAAAACAAAAAACAATAACGTTTCAGTTTCAAAATGTTTACATTTAATAACGTTAGTCATTTTAATGTATTCCGTTTCCATATTCGATTTACACAGTGTCACTGCAATTGCTTTAAGAGTACGAGTTTCATTACAAACGTAATAAAAAGTTAAAAATCTTCCTGTCCCCAGTAGAAACTGTAACAGGATAATGGTGCATGAAAGTGCAAGCAGTGCATTTCTGTAGCTGAAGAATCACTCTTTGCAATCCATTCTTTAAGTCAATCCAAACACATTTGAGACTTTCCTCTCTTTGACTCTTGTTTGCAGTCAGCTTTTGAATATGATGTCTCTACATGAAGTTAAAATCAATCACCTTCTCTTGAGGGCCAATTATTTACTCTGACAATACCCCAGACTAGTTGTGTAATTTATAAATAAAGGCTGATCAAAATTATTAAAGCTTTTAATTATGTTACAATAGCTTCATCGGCTTTTTGAAGCATGCTGCCTGTCATAAATTAAATATTTCAGCTGATTCCAATCGAAAAGTTTTTAATTCTCATGTTCATTGTTTCCTGAGCAACAATTAAGGAAGCAGTCTCAACACAGGACCAAATGTTTTAGAGCTCTTGATCAAATCCAGTATTTCTAATTAGTAGGGTAGAAATGTTAAGGAAGCATAAGAAGGATAACATCTGTAGAAAAAGGAAAGAAAGAAAGAAAGAAAGAAAGAAAGAAAGAAAGAAAGAAAGAAAGAAAGAAAGAAAGAAAGAAAGAAAGAAAGAAAGAAAGAAAGAAAGAAAGAAAGAAAGAAAGAAAGAAAATGTCTGAAGTTTATGCACAGCATAATAGCCAATCAAGAAGTACTAACAGCAAAGTGTTTAAGTGAAGAGTGAGCTTGCACAATGAAGATTTAAATGTCAATTTGACCAGTGAAGAAGATGTCAGAAAAAATTCCTTATAAAAGCAATAGCTTAGAGGCCTATTTGACCTGCACCCTACCTGGGGATTTAAATGTTCCATGAAGCAAATCAAGTCGTAGCTCACAACTATAGCAAATGGCTGCTTATTTCAAAATTCAAACTTAAATAAATGCTTTTTTGGCTGAATTTAGGTAAATCTAATTCTGCTCAGGTTCTGAGTAGAATTTATTATTATTTATTTATTTTATTATTATTATTATTTTTATTATTATTATTATTATTATTATTGTCCATCCATTTTCTGTACCTGTCCATCCTATGCAGGGTTGCCGGGGGGCTGGTCCCCATCTCCAGCATTCATCGGGCGAGAGGCTGGGTACACCCTGGACAGGTCCCAAGTCTATCACAGGGCAACACAGAGACCTACAGGACAAACAACCATGCATGCACACATTCACACCTAAGGGTAATTTAGAGAACACAATTCACCTAACAGTCATGTTTTTAGACTGTGGGAGGAAGCCGGAGTACCCGGAGAGAACCCACGCATGCACAGGGAGAACATGCAAACTCCATGCAGAAAGACCCCAGGCTGGGATTTGAACCCAGGACCTTCTTGCTGCAAGGCAATAGTGCTACCAACTGTGCCACTGTGCAGCCAATTATTATTATTATTATTATTATTATTATTATTATTATTATTATTATTATTATTATTATTATTATTATTATTATTATTATTATTATTATTATTATTATTATTATTATTATTATTATTATTACTGATCAGGTTCGTAACCTAGGTGTAGTAATGGACTCAGACCTGAACCTCCAGGGTCACATAAAGGCAATAACAAGGTCAGCGTTCTGTCACCTGAAGAACATCTCTAGGATTAAACGACTGATGTTGCAACACGACCTAGAAAAACTCATCCATGCGTTTATCTTTAGTCGGATTGATTACTGCAACAGCATCTTCAAAAAGTCAATCAGACAGCTGCAGCTGATCCAGAACGCTGCCGCTCGCGTCCTCACTAGAACCAGGAAAGTAGAGCACATCACCCCAGTTCTAAAGTCCTTACACTGGCTCCCTGTAGCTCAGAGAATAGACTTTAAAATACTTTTACTAGTTTATAAATCATTACATGGCTTAGCACCAAAATATGTTAAAGACCTGTTGTCACGGTACCAACCACCAAGACCACTCAGGTCCTCCAACTCTAGCCTACTAAACATCCCTAGACTCAGAACTAAACATGGAGAAGCAGCTTTCACTTTTTATGCTCCCCTTATCTGGAACAGACTTCCTGACGAGTGTAGAGCTGCTGAAACTCTGAACTGCTTTAAATCGAGACTAAAAACCCATCTGTTTAGAATTGCCTTTGAGTAAATGCTTGATGTCATATGTATGAAATGTGTTCATGCTCTCTTGCTTTTTTTATTTTTCTCTTGCTTTATTGAGTATCATGTGTAATGTGTGTTTCTTTTATGTGTTTCTTTTAAATTACCAAATCATGTAAAGCACCTTGAATTACCCTGCTGTTGAAAGTGTGCTATACAAATAAAATTGCCTTGCCTTGCCTTGCCTTATTATTATTATTATTATTATTAGTATGATTATTAATTATTAATATTATAATTATTATTATAGGTACATTTTCCTGGTAACATTTTGGGACAGCAGTTACTGATTTGTTTAATATTGTGATCTGTGGCCATCAGGCAAGTGAGGAGAAATCCATCCTCTTCGGCTGTTAATACCTTAGTGAAGCTTACTCACATTTTCTGCATTATGGCCCTTTGGGAAAATGAAAGGTGTTCAATCCTCATTTCTGTGTTACCAATAAATATCCATACATCCATTCAATATATTTCCATTAGAAAATTAGAGAGGCATAGTACGTACAGGGGCGCTGCTAAGGATTTTGGGCCCCATGAAAAGAATCTTGGCAGGGCCCCCAACACAACTGAGACTTTTTTCATATAAATTTACATAAAATTATGCGGTTTTATGGTATTTTGACTATCATTCTCATATATTTAAGTCAATCAGACAATTGAACTCCATCCCATGTCCACACCCGTAATTTGTCCTAACATTGTCCTAACCTAATATTTTTAACATGACAGTTGAAATGTAACGGAAACACTGACCACTCTTAATACAATGAAATGTATTTATATTTATTTGCTTCAACACTGATACTGAAATTTCTAAATAAAACTCTTCAATTTGAAAAACAGGAATTACAATCTGTGGTGAAAAAAAAAATCTCAGCAAGAAAACACCACCATAAAACAAAATGGCCATGTAAAATTTCTAATAATTTTAGCAGAACTTGGATAACATACTATATCAAAGAATGGCCAAGGTATAACATAGCTGAGTCTGAGTTACTCTTTCTACATCATTTCTAATCTCATCCTTGCTCAACATTTCTAAACAAAAGTCCAACGTCGGACCTTTTCAGCTGCCAAATCATTAATCAAATCTTTGAAGTCGAGCTCTCTAGCCAACTCGCTCTCAATGGAAACCATAGCAAGACTGCAAAGCCTTTCTTGAGACATTGTAGACCTCAAGTAGTTTTTTATCAGTTTTAATTTGCTGAATGCCCTCTCCCCACCAGCAACAGCCACTGGCAGTGTGCTAAATAAACGCAAAGCAATGCACACTTCTCCAAAGATGCTTTGCAGCTGCAGCTTACAAATAGCATTTAGGAGTTCAAGAGGTGACAGGTTAGGGGGGAAGTTGGAAGCATAAACACGGTTTAGGTGTCTTACTTGATTTTCAAAATCAGGAGTAAGATCACTTGGATACTTAGTGATCAGTGGTTGGCACACAGAAGAGATTTTGTCCTCACTAATCTGGCCAACTTTCAGAACCGCATAAAACTCGTTCACCATTTCAGCAATTCTCTCAGACATTAATGTTTTGCCATTAAACCAATACTAATAGCCGCTCATCTTCTTCTTCATGTGGGAGCGCAGGGGCTGATTCAGGGGATGCTGGAGTTAGGGGTTGGGAGACAGCCGGACCAGTTGCTGCTCCTGGTTCACTTGACTCTGTTCAGGACGAGGCATGATTTTGACAAAGTGCATTTGACTGCATTGAACATTTAACTAAAACTGTGTATTATTATTTTTTCCAGCGTTTTCTTGACCTAACATGGGGAGAAAATTGAGTTCGCTTATCATGCACTTTTAAGTGCATTGCATTTGACTGTTCAAAACGATTGAGACATCATTTTGATAGAGGCAAGGTCTGGGTGAATACTCGATTCTGATAAATTATTGCGCTGGCTCAAACGCTAGATGGTAACCATGGCAACTTCACAGTTGACTCGTTGCAACAGCAAGACAGACAAAACATGAGTGATTTAATCATTTCTTTTAACTTATTTTGTGAGTTTACCAACTTTGAAGACTGGGATGCAGCAGAAGAAAAAGAGAGAAGAGAATATGAAAATAAAAGAAAAAGGAGAAGCGACACAAGGTCGGGTCGCTGTGGCCACGTTGCTTGGCAACGCCTGTATATGGGAGATATTAAATAGTACGCTTGACTTATAAAAATAAAAACCCTCACGATTTTAACTCTAAAACACATTAAAGTATTATTAATTGATTAAATACTTCTTTCTTTCGTAAGCGACCATGGTATAAGCGGGATAATGCCCGACGAGGTGTCTATTAACAGAAATTAATGGACTTCGCGGAAGCAACCGTCCTCCGCGAACCGTTCATGCCTCCGCCTCGTCCATTAATTTCTGTTAATGGACACCTCGTCGGGCACTATCCCTTACATGTTTGACTGCATTGATTAGTTACCTAAAACAGAGAAAATGAAAAATTCGGGGGTTCTTGAGCCAACATGGGGAGAATTTTAGCTAAGCCACCTTGACCACTTTAGCCTAATATTACAAGTTCGCTACCTGCGTGGTCCACCAACAATATAGGCCTACTTACAAACCCACCTTTTCTTGTGAAATATTGGGTAACATACTGTCGACACTTTGCCTCTTTCACTTCTCTTATTTTTTTCTCTTTCCGTTTTTTGATTTCCAGATTTTTGAAGCATTTTGACTTCCTCTTCCGTCACCGCTACAGCGCTGTAAGTGAAGCGGTTTGTGTTGCCTGGATACAATTTGGGCGGACTGAACCATTTTATGATAATCGAGAGGGGGAGATGGGCCCATAGACGTTTGTGTTTCCTAAACAAATACATTTTTAGACACCAGGAAACAGCAAATAGAATAATTTAAAGTTAATAATTTTTACTATAATTTTTTTTTTTAGCATCACAATTTTATTGGGGGCTTCTCTGGGCCCCTCACAGTCATGGGCCCCGAGAATCGTCATCGTTTACCCCCCCCCCTTTATGGCTCCCCAGAGTACGTAGTACATTTTTTGTATTAAAGTGTGAATTTCAAGTGTATTTATATGCTTTTCAAACAATGGAAAGGCTTTATTTATATTTAATACACATTTTTGGGGTTTCTGACTTTAAAATATGATATTATTTGCCCTTTGTCTCTGTGTGATTTTCCTCACGACACAAGATGAAAAGCCAGCATTCGGTCCCACTCTGTTGTTTCCTTTCTGGCCAGTTGGGACTTCAGCAGCTCTTTAGAGCAGCACTTTGGCAGTGAGCACGGTGTTGCAGCTGAGGGATTTGAACTACCAGTATCCAAGTTAGGAGCCTCCACCTCCTGTGCAGCTATATTTTATATCAAAGGGCCAGTAATAGACCTAAAACTGTTGACCTCTCCATTCCTGGGTGCCCATAAGTACTTAAGCAGATAAAGATTATATTCATCCCTCAAACATTTTAGTGTGGGTGTCAGAAAAAGGCTTTTACATAATTTTTTTTTTTTCAAAAACTGTTTTGTTTCAATGCTGGATGATATGGATTTTGCAGGGATACTGGCCTTGACTGACTTTGTCTTTAAATCTCAGCATAAACAAAATAAAAGCATAGGCATTTATACTGGTTGGTGTTTATTGTTGAATCTTCAATGCTCACCTATTATTGAAACATTAGTGTCATAAAAAGGTATGATTGGTTTTCATTTTCTTGTAAAAGACAACAAGTTCAGCTTTTTGGTGCCCAGTTTAGAAATCTACAGCTTGTGCTCTGTCAGTATGATGGTTTTCACAACAATCCCAAACTGAGTATCTGAGCTACATCTTATGTTCTACACTCCACAATGTGCAGCTGCACAACTGTGGAAAAACTTGCACACATCTGTAAGCTATAAGAAATAACCACAACTTTCTCTTTTTATTGTTACACTCAACTTTTTTGTTACATTCCAGTATGTCTGGCTTCTTGGGTAGAGGAGTAATGCAGAAAGGAATTAATTCCAATGACAAAAACCAACAGCACAAATGTAAACCCAATTGATTGTGGTGTTTCTCTTTTCCACCTAGAGTTTGGAAAGACAAACCGGGAGGAAGGGACCAAGATGAAATGTGAAAATCCGTGGCGACGTGTGTTACATGCATGTGCTGCACTGAAGGTCAGTGCTTCATGTATCTTGCGTGCAGTATTTGGCTGAGCGTAAAGGGGTTACCATTTGCAGGCTTGCCGTGCATGCAAAATTTCAGGTCACTACCACTGGGAGCCAATAATGCCTTTGGCTAAGCAACAAGATGCAAATATATCTATTCAAATCCACACCACTCAATGCACACCCGAGCTTACACAGACACACACAAACACAATCTTGTTTCAGAGCACCGGGCTGCAGAATTAAAATACAATGCATTCATTTCAGTCACGGTCCTGGGGCAATGTTTGATCTGAGACTAGTTTGGATTTCTTTTTTTCGTTGGTGACATAAATTGTTGACCAAAAGTTTATACAACAGATTTCTAATTGTTTAAACTTTTGTGCTTACCCTTCTTGTTCCGGCTGTAGTTTGGCAGCCTATCAAACGCAATGGCAGGCCCCACGATTACCCGTCTCGCTCAGGCAGCCATAAAGATACTTGCAGACAGGCAGCATCCTCCTCTTTGGGCTGTGGTGCAAATGGGAGGTTAGTCAGAGCTAGGAGATCAATGCCCTCATATGTCACACCCAGTGCTACAGATTTCTGCCCCCAGGGCGCTAAAGACAGAGTTTATATAGTTACCTGGTATTTAATGTGTACAAGATGGTGCGGGGAGGACAACTGACTGTGAGCAGTCAAAAAAAAAGAAGAAGAAAAGGAAAACAGATAGAAACCACCAGTGTCACAGCAGTCCCCTTTGGTGTAATCTCAGCCTGCTGAGCTACTGGGGCAACCCAAATATCATTCATCCTGACACTGTCCGTGACACTATACATAGAACAGCAAAATTAGCACAAATGCAGCGCTCGCCATCAGTGTGAAGTATGGTGGCAGCGGGGCGATTATTTACGGCCTGCATTACTTTCTGAGGACCTGAGCTCTGAGTCACCAGCAGAGCCTGATAATTAATTCCTCACTCCACAGAAATATTATGAAGCTGCTCCACAGAATGACAGATGTACAGCACCAAGCACAATGTCAACAGGGTGACTGCTCTAAGATACTTTGACAGGGACCATCCGGAAGTGAAGACCTCATTATTTTTTTTCTATTTTTGAACAAAATTAGGCCTCTGTGTGAATAAATCACAACTTTTTTACTTTCTGCAGCGGATTTTCACCCAGATCCAACTTGTTTGACCATCAAATAACAGTGAGAAGAGGTGCTGGATTTATTTCTGTGCAAGTTGGACTGTTTGTTGTTTTCTGTCTGCTCTTTGTTTGTCCCAGCGTTCAACTTCCTGTAGATACAAGAGGTGAAGTGGGGGGGCAGTAAGAGATAACCTGCTGCTATTTATAACAGCAGGTACTAGTAAGTGATGACGTGAGGGTACATGTTATCAATATTTATGGAGCAAAGATCAAGACAGAGTAATGATGCGCGCGGCCTGACTGGATCCATTCATGCTTAATAGTTGTCATTACGTCGAGGAGGAGGAAAGCACTTACAGAGACTGAAAGTTTTAGTTCATTTTAATGATGATTCCAGAGACCCGACGGGGCCAAAATGTGATTAGAAGATGAAAAGGGGAAGAATGTATGATGACTGTTGTGTTAAAATGACACAATGTACAATATATATATATATATATATATATATATATATATATATATATATATATATATATATATATATATATATATATATATATATATATATATATATATATCTTTACGAGAAGAGGAATTGATTTCAGGCGTTCAGGAGCAGATTGTTAGCAGGGATTGCAGAAAAGTAGTGGAGACACCAAAGAAAGGGCTTCCTCCTCTGTCCTACATATTCAGAACTGGATACATTACCTTGTTCAACTCTAATGGTCCAATGCAAAACTATAATGTGTTCTGTATATTTAAGTTTTTGGGAAGGAAAATCATACATGGTTATGAAGATTTTTTCACACATGAAACTCTGAAAAGTATGAAGTGCATTGGTCTTAAACCCCCCCTGTGTTAATACTTTTCACTGTAATGACAGCTGCAAATCTCTTCTGGTAACTCTCTGCCAGCCTCGTGCATCTAGAAACTGAAATGTATGCCCTTTATTCTTTTTTAAATTGATTAAGATAAAACAGATTGGATGGAGATTATCTGTAAACTGCAATTTTTAAGTGTTGTCCATTGGATTTTGGTCTGGATTTTGACTGGAACATTAAAAAACATGAATAGACTTTGATCTAAACCTCTCCACTGAAGCGCTGGCTGGATACTTAGGGCCATTATTCTGTTGGAAGCAGAATCTTCATCCCAGTTTCAAATATCTGCAGCCTGTAACATGTTGCCCCCCCCCCCCCCACCCCCCCAAGGTTACCTTTTATTTAATTGCATCCAGCTCCCCCCTATGTCTGACCAGCCTCCCTGTCCCTGCTGAAAAGAATATCCCCTTAGCATTATGTCACCACCACGTTTCACAATGTAAATGGTGTGTTCAGGTTGACAGGCAGTATCAATTTTTTCAAAAGCTGGTTCAGTTTTGGTCTCATCTGAAGAGTACACCTTCACACATTTGCTTTGTCTCCAACACGGCTTGTGAGAAATTGCGAGCGGGACGTCTCATGAAGTTCTTTCAACAATGGCTTTCTTCCTTACACTCCTCTTTAAAGGCCATATTTATGGAGGGCCTGTCTAATAGGTCAAATGTTTGTGTCAACAGATTCTCCCACCTGAGCTGTACATCTTTGTATCTCCTCCAAGGTTACCATTGACGTCTTGGATGGTTCTTTAATCGATGCTTTTTTGTTGGTTTAAAGTAGTCATAACCTAGTATTACCTTGGATACCCATGCTCTATTATAGTCTTTCAGGCCCTTCTAAAAAAGAAAAGTTGAAAATAAATGAAAAAAATAAACACAGAGCTCCTCTGACCCTTATATCTGAAGGCATTATTGTCTCGCGAGATCTGATGCGATACTTTGGCTGTCGTGGACGGGCATTGTATAATGCAAATGAGGGGCGCATTGATTGGTGACAGGAAGGAGGGGGGTTGACACCGCAGGTAACGCTTAAGCATATCTAACTCTTATCTACTACTCCCGTTAGCATACAATAGCCACATTAGCAGTTAGCTGCTCTTTGTTACACACAGCAGAGCAATAAAAACACAGCCTTACCGTTTCAATTGCTGGCAAGTCTCTGATTGTTGGAATGGCCCCTTTTTCCAAACGGAGCTTCGATGCCAACCTCGCCTGATATTGTCCCAAATTTTTAAAGGATTCCGGCGTTAAAAAAAATTAGAAAAAATATTTCCATGTTGGTTCTGGCAGTCAACAACAGAGCAACTCACGGGGGCACTACGTTTCTGCATCTTTCACGGTCGAGCTCTTACTTCGAATCAGTAATGTGTCGGTCACGAACGAACCGGCTCTAAGAGCTAACTCTTTGAACTCTTTGAAGTGAACGATTGGAGTCGGCTCGTCATTGGGAGCGTTTTTTGTTGTTTTTTTCATCCCCCCGCTTGTTTTGGTACATTTAGTACACATCGTTTTGCATTAATATTGGTAATAAATACACTTTAAGCAACAGAAAATCTGAGGAGCCACTTGGGAGCCGAAAGAGCCGGCTCTTTCGGGTGAGCCAAGCCAAAAGAACTGGCTCTCCAAAAAGAGCTGGAATTCCCATCACTAGAATTCAGTAATGGCAGCGCTCAACTTAATATGAGGGGGAGGGCGGGCTTCCTGCAGCATAGGTCTGCGATGTCTATATATGGTATATCCTGCACCGACTTGACATCAAGTCGGCCAGAAATTAAAATCACGTATTTGAGTGCGCGTGCACGTGGGCTGGTTGACGAACCCAGGGGTAAACAAACGCTTCACTTTTAAATATCGGCTTCCCGGCCAGTGTATAATCGTTAGGAAATCATAACATACATTTTTTCTTGTGGAAAAGTTAAAATTACAGGTCATGACTCCTTTAAGTACATTCCCATATTTTGGTACGCTTCCAGTTGTGTCATATGCTTTCTATTTACATAAAATGGATTTAACAGTGTTTCATGAGATGTCCCAAGCTTGCTTTATAACTCAGTCCTGCTTTGAACTTCCCCACAATTTTATCTCTGACCTATCTGCTGTGTTCCTTGGTAATCATTATGTTGTTTGTTTACTGATGTTCTCCAAGAAACCTCTAAGGCCTTCACAGAACAGTTGCATTTGTTTTACTAAGATTAAAGTAATGGTGGCACTCTGTTTTCTAATCAGGTGACTTCTGAACGTAAATGGTTTCACTATATTTTCTTTAAGTGTATCAGAGTAAAAGTATACAAGCAGAATTTTCAGATTTTGAAAACCATGTAGCATGTTCCACATCACAAGTTTGTGATACTTGGTGTTAGCCTATCATGAACTCTGTGGTTGCAACAAAATGTGGAAAAGTTCAAGAGGTACAAATGCATTTTCAAGGCATTGTTAGTGGTCTCCATTTTCATCATTAAGGTCCTCTGGCAAAATTTTCTACACCAAAACATTTAAAGAACAACAGGTGAAGTTTTTTGGCATCCAGTTGGAGGCAAACACCATGCAAGCCATATGCAGTCCAGGGGATAAAGTGATTGATCTGTGACCTCTTGGGTTGCCATAAGATGATCATTATGGTGAAGAGTGCGGGGGAGGGCATGGATAGTGCAGAAACGAGCATGAGTCAGTAACAAAGTCTGCTAAAAAAAAAAGAAAAAAAGCTGTGGGAGCAGAGGAAGTGCTAACAACATCACAAGTAGGATCAAGTCAAGTTACCACGTCAGAAAAAAAGCAAAAAGGCCTGAGAGTAGGATGATGGTAGGAGCCAGAGATGATGCTGATGAGAAACATACATCCTTATCACTCAGCTGGAATGTGTTACTTCTCTCTTATTTTACGTCTCTGTCTTTTAATGAGTAGTCTCCCACCAACCACCCTGTGTGAAAAGCCTACAAGGAGTGACTTCAAGGATAATAAGCTGTGTGTCACTCTTGCGCCCAGGACTTGTTGCAGACAAGGTGGACAAAAATATTCATATTCTATGATCACAAATCAGAAGTATAATGCTAATTTTATCTGATCATGCCATCTTGTGTCTTTGTGGCAGAGATGTATTGAAACATATATGTGTTTTTGCTCAGAATCACCTTTGTCTGAATCACCTTTATCTGCCAATACCGGACTCTGCCACTCAAACTGGTGGTAGCAAGTTGAGCCAGGTATTGTGAAATGATCATGTAAAGGCAGCTTTTGACGATTTTCACTCCTCAGTTTAGAAAAAGTGTATGCTGGAGTGACACATCTGAGAGATTTCTGGCTACCTGGAGTTTTTTAATGATCCGTGGGAGAAAGTCCAAAGATTTACCAGTTTAGTGCCATTGTCTCCTGGCAGAAGCAACACCCACATGCAGGTTCCCACAACGCACCACTCAGTGCTGCGTGATTTCCATAAACTATGACCAAAGAGTAATTTATATCACAAAAATGACACTTTTCATACACACGCACAAACTCCACAAAGTTTGGGATGCTGACAAAGAGTCAAGCAAATATCACCTATTACTCATGTAACTTAGTACATTTGGGGCTTCACTTGCAAAGCACAGCGCTTCGTCACCGCATAACAATCAGATGGCTGAGTGTTGGCAGCGCAACTGATGGAATTTTACTGAAAACAGATTTCGGCTTTTAACTTCCACATATTCCTGATCGAAAAGTGTCATACCTGCTTTTTAAACGCCGTGGCAACTTCTCCTTAGGGTCTTTTTTTTCTGAGGGACGCGGATTAACTTTTGGATTTTTCTCGTATTTGTCCGGAGGAAAGGGAAAAAAATACGCAGCACTCCCCGCAGTAATAGTCAGTGTAAGTATTTGAGAGACATAAGGGGGGGGGGGGGGGGGGATTGTTTTTGAGCAGCAACAAGTTCCTCAGGAACTTGACACGCAGACATAGGGGCGCTATAAATGTGTGTTTGTTTTGTGAAGTCGCATCTTGCGTGTTGGAAAATATCTAAATGTCCACAGTTTATGCGTAATAGGCCCGTGGCCCTTCGCCAAATAGGGAGATACAGTCTATATCACCTGCAGGCGAATAAGTCAGAAGTTTTATGTCCGCCACTGCTCCTCGGTGCGGATTCAAAGCTTTAAAGGCACTCGTCGGGTGATCAACCCGGAAAAAAGCCCCTACCGTCTCCCCCATAAAACTTGTGCCGCCGTCGCTCATTTCAATCACGTAAGACCCCTAATGGCGTTGTCCGGGCGAGGGTGTTACGTATATCTGTACAAGCTTTTCTGACAAGCCGGGCGTCTTGTTGTTGTTTGTCTAAACTGTGGAGCCACCAAGGTGTTGCCTGAGAGAGTTTAGGCACGCCGATATTGCAAAGGGTTATTAGATTCATAAGTCAGCGAAGTGGTGGGCGATCTACTGAGCACAGCAGAAGTTCTCATATGATGACTTCAAACAAGACACATTACCTACCAGCATCTGTTGGAGTGAGTGGATATTAAGACACTTCTATCTCCAGGACAGCGTAGGAGAAAAAAAATGGTGAGTAGCAATGGAAACACAGCAGCAGCAGATGATGATGGTGATCAGGGGATGATTATAAGTAAATAGTCGTGCTTGGTGTTTAGTCTAGCAGCGCATTGCTGGAAGGGTTGGACTCGGGGGCTACTTGACAAACTCAGCATCGAGAACCCATGTCTGCTGAGGCTGGTGTTGACAGAGCTTGTGTGAATGAGACTGTGTGGCATTTCTCTGCTCAGGATATGCCGGTTCAGTGAGAAAGGGGTAAGGAAATATTAGATTGGGTCTGCGCGCAATGAGTGGATGTGATCTGGGCTGCCTGTTGGCACTGATGGGGCTTTATGTTTAATGCATGCATGTATGTTCTTTTTGAGTGCGCCGAGATAAATAAGCAACATGTGCCACTTACCTGTGACACTTGTTTTATACCAGGAGGTGATGGGAATGATCCGGGCTCGGTGTCAGTAATTTGGCGCTGAGAGTGGTGCTTTTGCACTGAACTGAACCGGCGTTTGTCATGATAGGTGCTCTAATCTGGAAGGAAATGTCCGACCAATGTGCGATCAAATATTAACAGGACTGGTTTGGCAAGGGGTGGGAAAATACACGTGACAAGGGGAAGCAGCATAGTTTTTTTTCTTCTTTTTTTTTTAAAAAAAGAGAGGAGAGCAGTTTAAAGTGGGCACTCAAAACAAAAAAGTATAGGTCTTTTCTTGGCCCCTCATAGTTACCCTGGCTGTGTTATGCTTTCAGCACGTTGGACAGAGGCACCGGAGTCGTGCATGGACTAAAGCGCCGAGTGGACGCCAACTCTCTTTCTCTCTTTTCCCAACCCCCCTTTGCCAAACCTGGGATTGTTTTTTCAACTTTTGGTAAGCTCATTCTCAAGGATCCTTTGGTGGTCTCTAAATGGGAAAATAAACAGGATTTTAAAGAGAGAGTCAATAAATAAATAAAAACAAGGGATAAAAGAAAGAAGCTATTGCTATAAAAAAAATAAGAGGGATCATAACTGTATTTTTTTGTAGCGCACTGTCAAAGTTGAAATGTTAGGGGCGTCTAGTCTTTTGCACAGCACATTCTCGGTACCTATAAGCCCCCCCACACTGCGTTAAACTTTGGGACATGCAAGTCTTGGTCGCGGAGATCTAACCACGCACATAGTGGTTGTCAGCCCCTTGTAAAGGTAAGAGCACAATCCATTGTTTTCATGTCAGTCTTTATCTACTTCATTTTTATTCTGTCGTGTTTGCGGCTTCATATCAAATTAAACTCCGGCTTTTTTTTAAACAAATAAAAAAAAAACAAATAAAAAAAAACTACAGCATGCAGCCCTACGCCTTGGCTTGGCTTGGCTGTGTTAGTAATTGTGGACATACAGTGACCGAAATAACTCCGAAAATAAGACACGATCCAGGTGATTAAATAAATAAATAATCTCCTTTCTTATTCTTCTCCATACAATTTGACATTTATTCAAGAGCGATCGGTGTCTGCAGGGTGGCGGAATAGAAAAGAAAAGGAGGTGGTGTGTATGTGTTTCAACTGGGGCTGGTTTTCGTGCAGAAATGGAGCTTTTCGAAGCGTTTCTGGAGTTCCCGAACACTGCCTGCTGCAACATTATTTGCGTAATCGTTGCGTTGTGCCTAATCATGCTCCCAATATGGGACTTAAGACGCTGCAGTGATCCTTCCAGCACGAAGTGTGGAGTCAAGACGCAGGTGCATATCGTTCTAACATCTAGCTGCGCTTATTTTTGTTGTTTACTCCGCTGCATTCATGTTTTGCTTTCATATCAAACCCTCTGGATTTTGTTATCAACCAAAAATAGCCCCACTCTTTACCCCCCCCCAGTCACCCCCTTCCTTTCTCTCCATCGCCCCCCCTCCCGTCATCGCCATCAAATCACTTGTGTTTTTACTACGACCGCTCCACGGTTTCATTCATAAGGTGCTTTTCACTTCACCTGCTACCCTACCCCCCCTCTCTCTTTTGTCCGTACAGGGCTCCATGTCGACCTGTCAAACGGTGGTTGCACCAGTGAGTATTATTAAAAATACAAAATAAACGAACCTGGAAAAAAGGAAGGGAAGTAGAGATTAAAGCAGAAATAAAGGATTCGGTTTTTCTTAGTCGCCTTTCACAAGCGTTCTTTGCGAAGTTTCCCTGTTTTACTGCACAGATACAAATTGCCGCGTTATTTTTGTTAATATTTTAGCCTGTGTGAAAATTACAATAAAGATGGGCGTGGTCAGAGAGGATCCGCTGACAGATGTTATGGCTGAATGTAATGCTGAGAGATAAGAGGGCTTGATGTGGAATTTATTCAGGAAGCGGACGCTTTCTTTCCTTTTCCCTTCTGTCCTATACATTTCCTTAAAAAACACTTCCCGAGACTATTAAAAATCAGATGCACATAAAAAAATGCTTTGGGACATTTATTCCTTGCTCTCTCTCTTTCTCTATCTCTCCCTCCCTCCCTCTCTCTCTCTCTCTCTCTCTCTCTCTCTCGGACGACTTGTAGCCTTAAAAATCGTCTTGCACAGAAGCTGTGGATACTGCCTATTTCCCCCCTCCCTCCGCTACCATTCTTCACATCTCTCCCTCTTTTTCGATCCCTGCTTCTTTCTCAGTCACGTCTTTTTTTCATTTGGTGAAAGATTTAAGAATTCTGATCCAAGACGAAGCAATTGCATGGCCAAAACAACAGCAAGAGGAGAAGAAAAGGGCCCCCCCCCCCATCATCCCCCCCCCCCCCCAACACCCAGCGGTTGTCCTGTTTTAATCAAGACTCCTCATTCCAGGATGTGTCTTCATATAAATATGAGCGCGTCCAGTAAATTCCTAATTGCATTTAAATTATGGGACTTTTCCGTCGGGGTTTTCGGTATTTTTTTCTTCCTTTTCTTTTCTTTTTTTTACCAAGCAATGCAATTAACGCGGCAGATCGGTTTCTGCACACTGACGCCTTTTAGACACTGAAACCAAAAATAGATCATATTACTTATGAGGCTGCCCGACACTCATAAAGACGTTCATTTAATCAAGATGCGTCGCAGACATCAGATTACAAAAAAAAAAAAAAAAAATCAGGTCCTAAAACTGTGACATTTTAAATAAATATTCGGCCTTTTTTCATTCGCAGATAAATCACGTTTTAATAATATTAACATTGCACCGGCTTTCTGGGCCTTGTTTTTAAATCTAATATTTCCTCAGCATATTTTCCCGGCCATCTAGCAATATTTTTATTTAAATTTTTTTTCCCCGTTTCAACTGAGACGTGGGATTATGGTGTGGGCGTGGGCGTGTTGGGTGGAGGAGGAGGGATGAGCGGAGGCGGGTAAGGAGGGGTCTGTGGGGTGGCACGACACACTTTGTATGTATGAAGGTTTTTTTATAGCACTTTTCTGCAATGTACGTCAGCGGATCAGTCCATAAATGGGAGTATGTGCGCTTGTGTGCGGGCGTGCTCCCGCTTGCGCCAGCGCCTGTGTGCGTGCGTCTCCGCGTGTGTTATCTTTACCGAGAATCTCCTCTCTCTCTCTCTCTCTCTCTCTCTCTCTCTCTCTCTCTCTCTCTCTCTCTCTCTCTCTCTCTCTCTCTCCCTGTGCACTCTCAGCTCTGCAGAGCTGGGGTGGGCGTCAATAACAAACCTGATGGTAGGTTTTATTGCAAAAAATAAAAATAACACAAATAAATCCGACTAAAGCCTCTTGGTGGGCCTGCATAGAAATGCGTTGCGCTAAAACAAAAACTTTAACACGTTAAATTATTTTCCCTCGCTAATGTTTTCCATTCTTTATTTTTTTTAACTGTTAATGCAAATGTTGGCCTTATTGTGTCTTTCTGTGTCTTCGGAAAAATTCGGGACAAAATGTAGGTTTGATCCCTACATTTTGATAAAGCTTGGAACGTGACCCACGTTGCCGCAACGTTTTCATTCATGAAAAGCCAGCCCTCTAATCCGGGCTGATGTCTCATGCAAATAATAAATAGGATATTGATTATTTTGGGCGGAAATCTCAGCTCACGGCTTAGCGGACGTCACGGTATATTTAGAACTAAAATTAATCATCTTGATCCTTATGGAAATGTAGGCAGCACCGCCCGCCGCGCCGCCGCCGCCGCCGTGATCGCTGCTGCTTCTGCTTTAGTCACGGCACCATCATCATCATCACCAGCACCTCCGTCCAATTAACAGACTTGCTCAAACAAGTTCTGGAAAGGAGGCGAAGCCCTGCACCTTATTTTGCATCTTTAAATATCATCATTCGGTGGCGTGATTGTGGGTTTCAAAGCGTTTAAAAAAAACCCACCAACGATAAGTTATAAATACACAGTGGTTTAAGATACCTAGCGTCGGAGCACTGCAGGACAACCAGGATTCACGATATTGTGTGTGTGTGTATGAGAGAGAGAGGGAGAGAGAGAGAGAGAGAGAGAGAGAGAGAGAGAGAGAGAGAGAGAGAGAGAGAGAGAGAGAGAGAGAGAGAGAGAGAGAGAGAGAGAGAGAGAGAGAGAGAGAGAGATGCATAATGCCGGTAAACCATCCACGTGTGTCTCCCAGCAGGTGAACATGCGGCATTAGATTCAAGCGACTCCTGCAAAACATTGTACGTATGAAAGTCTATTCAGACTCATTTAAAACCCTGAAAATAGAGACAAGCAGACAAGCTCAAACTGCAACACAAGCTTAGTTTACTAGCAGGTTTGAATAACAAATCATATCATAATAGATATTCCAGCACTTCCAAGAAACTAGTGTAGCAGAATTTGTGAGTTTTCATTCATGGAAACCTTGTAGGGGGTAGAGAAGGGACAGGTAGGTTTAACAGGATGGAAGTAATGTATCCCCTGCATAATGGTGTGTGTGTGTTTCTGAGGTGGGGTATATCTGAGGCTGCAGTGGCGTCCTCATGATTACATTAAAGGTTATTGTCATCACAGGAGGGATGACATTAGCTCCTGACTCCAGCATCCATTGAAAGGACCCAGTTGACTGGGTTTGTCAAGCTCCCTCAAAGTCTTCTCCAGCTCCGGCTCTCAACTCGTTTGACGTCATCCGGCCTCTTACAAAATGTTTCCCCAGTTGACATGTTTGCTCCTTGAGCAGGAATGCAATTCCACTTTGATCAAAATACCCTCGTCGCCTCCCTTTATCCCCAGTGAAAATGACATTTCAAAAAATGTCATTTCGCCCGTGTTACATGGCTCTTTCCCCTCTTGCACATGGAGGCATAATTCTACTTGTTAAGTGAAGCTCTCAGTGGTGTGGACCAGTCAGCTTCCAGCCGCCTTTGGCAAGAGGAGCCTTGAAAGGTTGTACAGGCATGCGGTGTTGTCAGCTCTTGTGATAGGTTCTTTTTATAGGAAGGTATGAAGTCGGAATTTTGCTTCTCAGACCTGCTAAGACTCAAAATCTAATTTCAAGAACTGAAGGCTGAAAAATCTCAATAAGTCCTATACCTAATTTCAAGTGAAAGGGAGGTTAAGCTGATTTCCTCATTACAGATTTCTTTGTTCATTGTTCCCTTTTTCATTCAGAAATACCAGCCTGAACCTCCTCTTGATGAACCACATTCAGCTGTGCTGTAGTTGCAGAGATGTAAGAGACCATGTTGTTGTTTTTGCTCCTCTAATGAGATGCCAAGTGATTTATTTATGAATTACTTGTTTGGAACAGCCCCTTGTGCAGAGTGCAGTTTTCTCTTTTCTGTAAAATCCTCCTTGGAGTCATGTCGCTCAGTGACTGCTGATGCAACTCTTTGTCATCCAGAGTTTGCCCTCACGTCCTGTGTGCCTTCGGGAAGGGCTATATCTATTCTGGCATGTCCCCGGGTGTGTTGGAGGTGGGAGTGACTCATTAAGCAGGTGTGAGCATCCACTCCCATACTGCCGCATGCCAAACAAGATGCAGGGAAGAATCATGATGGCAATACAGCAAACGCATCACAATTAATCTTTGCACTGGACAGGGGCCAAGCCAGGGGGATAATGAGCTGCTATCCCTCCATTATGCTTTCTCTTGTGTTGATCTGAGGTGGAATTTCCAAGTGTTCATCACCCCCCATTGAAAGATTGGGCCTCCGCTGACATCTTTTTTTGAATACGCTTGATAAAGGAAGTGAGTTGTTCCCAGTCTGTTTCATATGTTGGGAAGTATCAAAGAAACATAACTGTTTTGAAGTTTGCTTTGGATACATTTGGTGATTATAATCTGATCAGCCTGCTGAAGAGCATCTGCCAGAGATTGTTAGATCTCTCTCTCTCTTTAAGTCCAAAAAAGAAGAATTTACTATGTGTTTTTCATGTTTTAATATGGCGGGATTATGGGAATTTCTTATAGGAACACTACTGTGAGTTCTGATCAACATAAGTTAGTTTAGTTGGCATAAAAACGTCAAACCCTATTAATAGTTTATCTCTTTACCCAATATTTTCACCTTTTGCAGATGCCAACATAAAATGCTTATTTTAACCATCTGAATATCTCATTTTATTCAAATAGGGCACCTTTAAATGACACGCAGTGTATCACGACTTTGGTATAGATGCGCTGTTACGCAAAACCTCCAGAAAACCATGCCTCCTTCGTAGGCTGAGTTAAAAAAAACACCAAGAAAAAATACGGAAGAGGAGAGGCTTCGGTGTTGCTTTGTGGTCTACCCAGACATTATGGCGTGGATGCAGGCTGCACGGTTTGCGGACAAACAAAAGCGCGTAATGCACGCTGGAAGCGCATTAACAGCCTCGGCTGTGGGCTGTTTAGACAGCAGTTCTGCGGCGACCAGTCAGCCAGCGGCAGGTCACATGTTGCAGCGTCATTGTGTAGTAAAGTTACAGTAGTTTTAAAGAGGCTCCTCATTTCAGCTCCAGAGGTCTCCTTATCCCTGCTGCCGCTGCTTCTGCTGCGACTTCGGTATGCGACAACTTCACTTTCAGACAATCTCCGCAAACGAGCCGCGCAGCCATGGGAGTGCATTACCTCAGCCGTGCAGTTTCCACCATCAATAATTTAATCTATTTGCTCCAAAGCTGAAGAGATATCCCGAAGCTTTTTTTTTTCCTGTCGGGAGAGTTGCAGAGAGGAAAATACCTCTTCAGTAGATTACTGAGGGAGTTGTCCAAAACATCCCAGATGACACCACAATCCTGTTGAATGGTCTGTTTTACGACTGGACAGTAAAAGGTAGGCTGTGGGGTTTTGTTTTTGTTCGCTTTAACAGAATTAGTTTGAACTACTTTGAATGTGTTTTATTTCTCTTGAGATATAAAGGGCAGACAGTGTCTGTATATGTGTGTATGTGAGGTGAGATGGGGAAGGGAGGGGGGCTCTAAAAGTAGCTCGATCAAGTCCAGTTATCCTGCGAACAGACAGCGCCGCGGCTCGAGAGGGGATATGTGTAACCTTATCCTGCCGTTCATTAATAAAAAACGCACTTATTATGTTGATTGGGTTTCCAGCAGAGAGCACAGGCTCAGGAGATGTAATCTCATGCAAAAGGCAAAAACAGCAATTTTATTCCATTAATAAAGCAGACTATTATACTAAACGGCTTGTGCGTAAAACCCGCCAAGTTTTCGCATTTTACTGCGGTTTAATCCCCTTTTTAAAAAAGTGAAGAAAGTCTGTATTTGTCTGTTTCCGCTCATTAAGAGGACCCTCCTCCGCCGTGGACTGAAATTAATCATTTGCCGCGGTTTTATTTCGTTGTTTCTGTGGAGGAAAAAAGAAGGGGAGAAAAAAAATAACAAACTTTGATGGACTCATTAAGACTTTATAGGACACCCGAGACCCAAAACGCTCGGCTGCGGCCAACTTTAACTGTTGGCTTTAGTGTGGTGTGCTAGTACTCAGCAACTTCACGACATAAACAACAAAGAAAAAAGAAAAATGGAAAAAGACTGCCTATATTGGTGAGAGCTTCGTGGGAAAAATAAATTGCAGCTGGTGAATGCAAGATTAATGCTGGAAGTAGAGATGCAGAGAAAATCTATCTATCTATCTATCTATCTATCTATCTATCTATCTATCTATCTATCTATCTATCTATCTATCTATCTATCTATCTATCTATCTATCTATCTATCTATCTATCTATCTATCTATCTATCTATCTATCTATCTATCTATCTATCTATCTATCTATCTATCTATCTATCTATATAGAAGGTGAAGCAAGGCGCAAGAGCAGAAGCGCTAATTATTTCACGGTCTCATATGCCATCTAGTGTAAGAACATGAGAATTGCAGCTATCTTCATTCCAAGCTAAAGGCCTCTTAGTCTTGTTTCAGTGGTTGGGTTTCACTCTACATGGGTTAAAATGAATTATAGATTTTTTTTATCATATAGCCTTCACAGGAAGCTATGGGCATTAACACATAAACTGCATCGATCACTTATGTGAGAGTTGGCTCAAAAGTAAAGGGATAAAAAGAGTAGGATAGAGGAAGCAACTTTGGATTCTTCTCTGTTTCAGTGACAGGAGGCAGGTATGATCCATGCCGATGCCCATTTATTACCAAACATGCTCTGAAGCTTGTGTTTGATTGAAAGCAGATCTCAGGAAAAGCAACCTTCCACATGTGTCAGCCAATACTGCAGACAACTCAATTAAGTCTGAATGCCTTTTTAAGTGCTGCACTGTGGCACACAAGGGGGTTCTTGGGTGATAATATTTCCAGTTTTCTTCAGGAAACGTTGGAGGATTTGGAGCCATGGTGCTGTGCACATTCAGCATGACAAAACACGCTTCTGGGTAAATAGCCCTGGCTGCCATGATTCTGGAGGAATTAAAGAAAGACTGATGCCCATGAGGGAACTGCGCTGGGAGGCAAAAAGTCATCGCTGCGCACATTTCTATTCAAATACACAGGGCACGCTTCGCCCTTTCATCTCCACTGCTGGTGTTTATGTTGCTTTGTTATGGCTTTTAAGGTATCATGCATGCAGTTAGCAAAGATGAAGCCATAAAGTGTGCTGACATGAGGTAACGCTACTGAATGTGCAATAATACTGGCCTTTGCTAGTCCTTTCATGCTTTGGAGAAACTTTTCAACGACTGTCAAAAGAGGTATTTATCAGTTTAATCCCCACCTGGCACGGAGAATGAACGCAAGGGTAAGTTACACATCCCTGCCATACAGCTACGCTCTCTCTCTCTCTCGTCGGCCAGATGAACAGGTGGTCATCCGGAGACGTCAAAGCCAAACACTCACCTGCTCCCTTTGTTTGGGGTGTGGTGTAATAGATAAAGGCGTGTTTGAGCAGCAGTTATTATAGACCTTTATTTCCCCTTTGCTCTAAGTTATTAGCTCAGTACTCATATTTAGATGGCCAGAGGCTTTAGATGAAACTTCACTTTACCGTGTGCATACCTGGAATTTCACTATAAAACTGTTTTAATCAATCTGAGTTGGAGGAGGTTGCACTTTATTCAGGGAGCTGTCATCTAAAGGCCCTGTTTTTAATTCCTGTCTAGCTGTGTTACTCATCCTCATTGTGTTAACACTTAATTATTGCATTTGTCACATTTAGCCTCTTTTGCAAATACAAGGTGCCGATTCTCCGCTGGTCCCACAGCAATTAAATGATTCAATGGCTTTATCGCACTTTAACAGGATGTTGATTGAGAGCATAAGCCATATTGATTGTCCTGATGAAAACAGGAAATCACAGAGATAGAAATAAAATCATCTGTTGTTCCCGGTGTGAGGATACCCAGGGGAAAGGCAGGCAATTGCGCACTGTTGAGTGGCATTACCCCCAGCAACCTCCTCCCCTCCATCCTCTCCCCTATGGAGACCTGGAAGAGACGTCATCTGCGGTTGTTATGCTGCGAAATGACGCTGGCACTCTCTCCACCACCCTACCCTACCCCACGCGCCCCTGCTACTGCAACATTACCCCTGTGGTCTGTTACGGAAGATGCAGCACTCCTCGTCTGCACCATTTCCAGCATGAAGTTTGACGCCTGACAGTAATCAGCTCCTGCTTTCTGCCGTCATTTCCCCTCATGTGGAAGTTGAACCACTTGAGCGCAATGCTGATAATAGTATCAGCCTAAATGCATCCTACACATAAAGCTCTGACTGGCCTCGATCCCGTAAAACTGGTTCTCTGTGCTGGGAAATCTCAGCAGAAAATCCTCAACATTTGAACCAGAATATCACTTGAAATGATCGTCGAGACTTATTAGCAATCCTCAGTGATAATTTTATAATTAGCTCTTTATCCATGGCCTTTGCCCTCTTTGTTATTTTAGTTACTAAGAGGAAAAATACCCTCATCCTCACAAACACACACACGCACGCACAAACGCATACACACACACACACAAGCCAGCCCCTCCCATGCCCTCCCTCTATCACACACACTCATACACTCTGGAAGAGCACGTCACTGAGCTCAGGGAATGAGTGGCTCATTAAGAAGAAGGATGTGATATTCTGAATAGAGACTGTGAGACTCCCAGCACGTCTATTTTTAGCAGCGATATCTCTATGGCACTCACCGTGGTGTTGGTTAATTGCAGCCACAGCCCCAGATACCAATTAAGAAAGAAACAAATGGTTTTAAGGTGGGGATATGCTTTTTTCTTCTTCCTACTGGAAAGGTCCTTGTGTCCATCCTTAGTGGATTTAGGGAGTGTGCTTGCTCACCCTGTTTTGGCCGTGTCAGGTTTGGGACATGCAGAGTGCAGTCAAAGCATCAGCCAGGGTATTTTTAAATGAGTCCCAGTGGAAAGCAAGATCTAGATTTCTTTTTCAAAATGTTTATGGTTGCTTTAATGTCTCTGGCTGTCGGATGTTCGCCAGCTCATTGATCCGCTGTGAGTCTTAGAGCTTCTCGGAGGTAAGGGATGCAAATGTGCTCAAGCAGTTCAATAATTAAGAATGTGTATTCAGCATTTTCTCCTCATCTGGCTCCCCGTGGTGGCACGATGCTTACCTACTGACTCAGTGGGGAGGTTGGTATACAGCAGGGGTCTCAAACTCTAGCCCTCCTGCGCTGATGTCCAGCAATTTTTTGATGTCTCCCTGATCCTTCAGTATGCAGCCACATTCTGCAGAGTGTTGCTAATGACCTAATTATTTGGTTTAGGTGGGTTGAAACAGAGACATGTCTAGAATTTGCAGAACAGTAGCCCTCCAGGGCTGGAGTTTGAGACCTCTGGTATGTAGGAACCTGTCGTTGGTGGATCCTGTCCCTTTAAAAACAGACCTGGGGTTCCTCATTCATGACCAATAGGTTTGGTGTCAGACTGTCACTGCTGTGCAGACCAGCTTGTAGTGCAAACAGTGTTGCAGTGCAACAGCAGTATTTGCTGCTCGATAGGTCAGTAGATGCTAGACATGTAAGAGGTTTCTGAGGTGTTTATGCTGGTGAATTCTTGTTTGTTGGGCCTTTAAACAATCACTCCAACTACCAGAATGAGACAAAAAAAGATGCACACAGTTTGGGCTTTTAAAACAAGACAGCCACCGATGCAAAGATGGGTGAATGATAGCTGGGGCCATTATAAAACCACACATGCCTGCACACTCATTGCTGTACCCTGTAACACACCCCTTCATAAATAATACCAACCCTGTTAGGATGTTTCAAGCATCTATTTGTGCACTCTTATCTTTAGTAATAAGCAGTCTCTCTCTCTCTCTCTCGCTCGCTCTCATCTCTCTGATGCTTAGCACAGCTTTGGTGCTTTTGCTGCCAACAAATTGAAAACTAAGCCAGACCTCACATAGATTTACAGTTTGCAAACAGTTTGAAAGCAGTGATGACACGGTGCCATTATCAGTTTGATAAAAACATGTTGTGGTAATTCAAAAGCTCTCTCTTTTTGGCGTGCAAACAAAGAGTTCTGGGTGTTAAAAAAGGCTTAAGTTATGCATTAATGATCAAGATGGGGCTAACTTAGGTAAAAATGTGCTTTGACTAACCGTCTTGTTCTCTTCTCTCTTTCTTTTCTCCTTCCAGTTCCACCAGGTTAGAAGAGTGATGACCATCCTGTTCCTTACTATGGTTATTTCATACTTCAGTTGCATGAGAGCTGCGCCCCTGAGAGACGCCCCGGGTATGCGGGGCCATCGGACGGAAGGGTACCTGGGCGCTGCTGCGACGGCCCCCCGTGGCCATGGGACTCCACAGAGTGGCGGCGGGCCAGGGCAACGGGATGAGCTCCCCTCGCTCACAGACACGTTCGAGAAGGTGATAGAGGAGCTGCTGGAGGTGGAGGGCGAGGCGCAGCTGGGACAGGGGGCCGACAAAAGCCAGGGAGGTGGCGGCCCATCACCCATGGCCACCGCCGAGGCCAAGGATGTCGACCTGTACAACTCGCGGGTGATGATCAGCAACCAAGTGCCTTTGGAGCCACCGTTGCTCTTTCTCCTGGAGGAATACAAAAACTATCTTGACGCCGCGAACATGTCCATGAGGGTGCGACGGCACTCCGACCCCTCACGGCGTGGAGAGCTGAGTGTGTGTGACAGTATTAGCCAGTGGGTGACAGCTGTGGATAAAAAGACGGCGATAGACATGTCTGGGCAGACAGTAACCGTCATGGAGAAGGTCCCTGTCCCCAATGGCCAACTGAAGCAATACTTTTATGAGACCAAATGCAACCCCATGGGGTACACAAAGGACGGCTGCAGAGGAATAGACAAGCGGCATTATACCTCCCAATGCAGGACAACCCAGTCCTACGTGCGAGCGCTCACCATGGATAGCAAAAAGAAGATTGGCTGGCGGTTTATAAGGATAGACACTTCATGTGTATGCACATTGACCATTAAAAGAGGGAGATAGTGTATAAAATGTATAGATTTTATTGAAGAGTTTAAAAAAGAGAATAGAGAAAATATCTATTTGTATATATACATAACAGGGTAAATTATTCCGTCAAATGGAAAATTTTATGGACTGCATGTAAAAAAAGATGAAGTTTATACAGTAAAGTGATACTACAGTCTATTTATTGAACATATTCATGACCTTGTAAACAATTAAAAAAAATCTGATCAGTCATTTGCGCCCAGTTTAAATTACTATATCACATTAATCGAGACATTGTGATCTGTTTATGTTGCCAAGAATTAGAAAAAGAAGGAAAAAATATACGGGCAAGGAATGAGAGAGGACAGTTCCATCTTCAAAAGCTTGCATGCTGCTTTCAATTGTGAATTCAGAAATTCTCCACTTTCAAAGAAAAAAAGTACAAAAAAAAAGAATATGATGCTGACCAAAAAGAAAAAAAAATCATTCAGTTCAAATACTCAGCAGAAAAATTCCTCTCGAGTAAAATTATCTGTTTACTGTTCTAAACTTCTCAAGGTAATGTTGGAAATACATACTATGTCAAGGTGCTGTTGTCAAAGCTTTGCTGTTTATTTTTTTATCCCCACCAGAGGAAAAAGATATATTTAAAGAGTATAGATATATATATATATATATATATATATATATATATATATATATATATATATATATATATATATATATATATATATATATATATATATATATATATATATATAAAATATATATATATATATATAAATATAAGAAATCTATTCATTGACATGTTTCTGGGTTAATATTCATTTTGTATGTTGTGAAGTTGTTTGCAATATTAAACTGAAATATTTGAAGAAATAAAAATGACTATAGGCAACTGAAAAAACACAATCAATGTCGATACAGTTTCAACAGTGCATCTTTAGGTAGGTTAACTTTACTGACGTTGCAAACGAAGAGCTGAGAAGTGAAGCACCAATATATTACATAACAAAGGCATGTTTTTATATACAAAAGGGTATAAATCATCGTCAACAACACATTTTATGTATACCTGCGAACCTACTACAGAGGGGTTCTTTTGTTCAAGTTGCAGTAAGATAATCATGGAATAATGGATAAAGTAAGAAAACAGCCTTTGGCGACAAACAAAGCAAATGCTCTTTTCCAACACAGTAATGCAACTTAATTACATTTCCTTTTATACTTTTTTAGTATGTTTGTTTCCTGTTGATCACTCAACTTGCGAGTGAGAAACATCCGGAGAAACATGCCTATACCTTCAAGTGCAGACTAGTACAAGTAGGCTTTGAGTACACATTGGGCATGTCTGAGGTCGACAGTGATGGATTCAGCCACCCATATGTTTGTGTACATTATAGATATATACCCAAGATTTTGTTAAGAGTTCAAGGTAATCCCAAGTTTGAATCATTTTCAAAAGAACAGTTGTCACAGATCTTACCCTGCTCTCACACTCACTATGAGCAGAAGGAAAAGTCATCCTTGACATCTGAGAGACTACTGCTACATCCCCTCCAGCAGAAACACCTCACAGCATTACATGCCAAGTCTAAACGTCATAGTTTAAGGTTGTACTGGAGCAGAAGTACAGTATTTATCCCCTGTGTGAGAAATTTTGGAAAGAGCATGTTTTTCATCAAGAGCCTCCTATACAGATCCCAAACACTTACAGTAATCTCAACTACAAGGTAAGTGTTGCTTCTGAATAAGCTTACACAAAAAAAAACGAGTTTATCAGCATTATTTGCTGTTCTGAAAGGATCCTTCAGTGATACCAGATGAAATAAAGTTTGCACCCTAAAAATATTTTTTCCCACCATGGTCACAGAGTCATCTTGATGCAGGAAGAAAAGCCATGTGCTCTCAGGAGATGTCATGGTTAAGAGGGAGCTGGGGCTTATTTTGTCCAATTCAAGTACAAACACATCCTCAGCAAAAAAAGGAACAATGAATCAAACACTGGGATTCTTACTTGATAAGGTAGGTGCTCCAATTCCCAGGAGTATGAACCTCGGGCTCTTTTTGTTGCAACAATTTACAAGTGAAAGAAAACCGCCATGTTTTAATTACACACTTGCTGACAAGAGTTCACAGATTGAGGCTAGAGGGTTAGACAGAAACGCAGTATTATATCTGAAAGTAGCACTGAAAAGTGTTTATATTGTGATGTGGTGTTTTGTGTGTTTGTTGGTTGGTTGGTTTTTGAGCAGGGGTAGTGGCCAAAGAAATGAAAACAGTCTCACAGATGAACAAAAATTACAGCTACTGCAGTTTTTTTTTTTTTGTTCTGTTGGGACTGAACACATTTTCCAGTCAGCAATGTTACAGTACTTTAACATACTTTTTTGAGCGATTTTTGTGTTTTATTACTAGACGGGGTGTGGTAAAAAATGAATCATATTCCAAAGTTGCAGTAGGAGCAGCAACAGCACCTTTGATGGACTGGATCCTAAAGCAATGCTACAATTAGCCACAGGAGGGCACCAAAGAAACTAATCTGCATCTACGACTAATCTGGGTTCCGACTTAATAGAAGAGAAAGGGGGGTCGACCAAGATGGCGCTCTGAGTGCACGTGTTTCTCTGAGCTCCGCAAACCAAACTGTTTTCTACATAGATAAACTGTGAACAAACGGACTTTTGCATTTAGTTCATGCACTTCCCGTCACCACAGTCAAATCACCCGCATCTAAATGCAGACGTGGAAGATAGACAACTGCCGGAATCCTCTCCCAGCTTTCTTCCCTTTCTCAGCTGATAAACAGCAGGTCAGATGCCTTGGAAAAGTTGGTCAGTGACAACACCATGGTGATTGCCGATGTAAAACGGGCAGTTACAGAAAACACGAAACAAATCGCTGGTGTTAAAGAATCCTTTGATGCTGTTTGTGCTGAAGTAAGAAGCATGAAAGATAGAGTTGATCGCTGCGAAACGCTGATTGAGGCTTGCAATGTAAACTCAGACAAGACTGAGCAGCGTGTTTCTCAATTTGAAGCGTACTCGACCCTGGAATCTCAAGCTCTACGGCCTGGAGGAGAAGGATCAGCAGGATCTGCGACAAGAGATCATCCAGATATGCCAGGGTCTGCTTCCAGATGCCAAAGCCAAGCTTCAAGATGCCATAGACGTCGTTCACCGCCTCGGCCCCAAAAAGTCTGGTAATAATCAACCGAGAGGTGTCATTGTGCGCTTCATCTCCAGATCCTGCCGTGATGCCGTGTGGCGCTCCGCAAAGAACTCCAGCTTCCTGAAGACCAAAAACCTGAAACTGGCGGAGGACTTGTCGGCAGAGGACAGAGAGAAGAGAAAGAGACTGCGGCCCATTGTGGAACAGGCACGGAAAGATGTAAAGCCAGCTTTCTTCGTGGGTGGTCGTGCTTTTGTGGGTGGAAAGGAAATTTTCCCACCTTGAGACTTTGTAGGTGAGGTAACTTTAGTACACAGTATAAGGCTGTCTTTACTTTATATTTTCATTATGTGATTTAGTCAGGCTTTATTACCTGCTATTTATGTTACTGAATTAAAGTTGCTTTGTTGAGCAGAGGACTGCGAAATTATCTTAACATGCTTGTTAATGCATAGCGTGTCACCCTATGTTCGAGCAATAGGTTTATTTGTATTCTAATACTTTAAACTAATACTGCTTAATTGCGTTCTAAAGCAGTTTATCAGCCTTTCATTTATTTATATTTACATTTCCCCTTTAGGAAAAAAAAAACTTTTATAAAAGGGAAAAATGAGTGAGAGCAAAGGAAAGCGGGTTTTTTTAGGCTCTCCTTGCAAAGGGTTCCTTTCATATGTTTACAGTCTGGTTGACTGTATTGACAGTTTATGTTCACATTCTTTTATAAGGTTTGCTGTTCTCAGACCCATGTTGGGGCTTTTGTAGAGACCTTATCTTCTACATTTGTATACGCATTACCATTTATCTGGTCTAGTTTTTTCTCGTATTTATTTTATCTCTTTCCTTATGTCTTTGTCTGTTATCTCTTTAAACACAAGAGGTTTAAGAAACCACCTTAAACGAAAAGCTATATTCTTATACTGTAAACAGCTTAATACTGACTTTTGTTTTGTACAGGAATCACACTCAATTGAACAGGATGCTAACTTCTGGAAATCACAGTGGGGGGGGGTGACCTATGGCCGTCTCATGGGTCGGAGCGCTCAGCTGGAGTTTGTATTCTAAAAAACCGCTTTAATGGTAAAGTTTTAACCTCTGACTGTGACAAAAGCGGTCATTGCATATTTTTGGTTCTAGAAATTGCTAGCATGTTTATGGCTAAAATTCACAAATAGAGAACAATAGTTTTTGGATAAATTGGAAGAACGACTTTTTTACTGGTTATCTAAATTCCCAAACTCTTTCATTGTTATGGGCGGAGATTTTAATACTGTATTAGATAATCGCCTGGACAGGGTACCTGCAAGGAATTTGGACTCTAATATTTATGTGAAGACGCTATACATAGTTTTAATTTAACCGATATATGGAGAGATACTCACCCACTACAGAAATATATAGACTTAATATTATACAGAATATAAACCACTTGTTCAGAGGCAACCTGTGACAAAACGAACTGTGAGAAAATGGTCACAGGAAGCTGAAGAAGCCCTGCAGGGTTGTTTTGCAACCACAGACTGGATGACTCTTTGCCAAGCACATGTAGAGGACATCAATGCCATGACCGAGTGTGTGACTGACTATATAAACTTCTGTGTGGACAACATCATCCCCACCAGAACAGTGAGATGCTTCCCTAATAACAAACCCTGGATCACCAGTGACCTGAAGAAACTGCTAAACAAGAAAAAAAGAGCCTTCAGTGAGGGAGACAGGGAATTACTGAGGAGTACACAGAAGCAACTTAAGGTCAAGATCAGAGACAGCAAGGAGGCATACAGGAAGAAGCTGGAGAACAAACAACAGAGGAACAATATCAGAGATGTATGGTCAGGAATGAGAAAGATCACAGGTTTTAAGGATAGGAAGGATTGGATAGATGGAAGTCTGGACAGAGCCAATGAACTGAACATATTCTTCAACAGGTTCAGTTCAAGAACTAGCTCAGCATCCCCCTCTCCTTTTCCCAGCCAAACAGACATCCCACCCTCCTCTGATCAACAGCGTTCCTGTTACACCTCGGATATTTTATCCTTCACCTCAGCCATGGACTCTTCTAATTCCACAAGTTTGACTTCAACCAAGTTAAGAAATGCTGCTACCCCCTTTGCCTCCCCCTCCCACTTGTCTGTCTCCAAAAGTCAGGTGAAGAGGCAGCTGGAGAAACTGAACCGGAACAAGGCTGCAGGTCCAGATGGTGTCAGCCCCAGAGTCCTGAAGGCCTGTGCAGAGCAGCTCTGTGGGATTCTGCAGCACCTCTTCAACCTTAGCCTAACTCAGGAGAAGGTTCCAGTGTTGTGGAAGAAGGGACAGAGCAGACTGTACTTCTTGAGAAAGCTTAGGTCCTTCAAGGTTTGCAGCAAGATGCTGGAGATCTTCTACAAGTCTGTTGTGGAGAGTGTAATCTCTTCAGCCGTCATCTGTTGGGGTAGCAGCATCAGAGCCAGGGATTTAAAAAGGCTAAACAACCTGATAAAGAAGGCTGGTTCTGTTCTTGGGACAACTGTGGAAAATCTGGAGATGATAATGCAAAGAAGGATTCTTCATGAAATCAAAAAAATTATGGACAACCCTGAGCATCCTCTTCATGAGACACTCATACAACAACAGAGCGTCTTCAGTCGGAGGCTTCTTCAGTTTCACTGCGACACAGACTGATACAGAAAATCCTTCCTGCCCACAGCCATCATCATCTACAACAACTCCTTAAAGAATTAATTATATGAGCTATACCAACACTTAATTTCCCTCTGGGATCAATAAAGTATTTTTGAATTTGAATTTTGAATTGAATTTGAAATCATATACATGGATCAATAAAACACTATCAAGGCAGTCTCGCATTGATTTCTGGCTTGTATCCAAGGACCTGAAAAATGTAGTTGCAGACATTCTACCATCACCGCTATCTGACCATAAGACTCTTCAAGTTATCATTCCTTCATTCTCTTCCAGCTCTCCGAAAACCTCCTACTGGAAACTTAATAGCACAGTCCTTAAACACAAGGAGGTGATTTCTAAGATTGAGAGTTTAATTCGGCTTTACTGGGACAAAGCTCAAAGTGAAAATCTTTATAGCAGTAACTGGGAGTTGTTCAAATACGACACTGCTAAATTTCTTAGGAAATATAGTAGTGATTTAGCTAAAAAAGAAGAACAGAGGAAAACGACACTACTCAAAATTGCATTTTTAGCTTCTATGCCTTCAGATATACTTACAGAGTCAGAAAAGATAGAGCTCACTAACCAGCAGCATAGATTGGACGAGATATATAAACGTAAAGCGGAAGGTGCTTTTGTTAGATCTTGCCGTAAGTGGCTTGAAGAGGGCGAGCAGAATTCTGCATATTTTTTTAGATTAGAAAAGCAGCAATCTTTAAACAACTCCATTCAACAGTTAAGAATTGATGGTTCAGTTACTGACGAGCCAAAGAAAATTGCCAAGTATTGTGCTGGATTTTACAGCGATCTCTACACCTCAAGATATTGTCCTCAAGATGCCTCCAGTTTTTTTCAATCTATTCCTAATATCAATCAAATTTCTGAAGCTGATTGTGACTTTTGCGATGCCTCTATTTCACTGGATGAAATTACCAATGCCATTAATCGACTAAAAATTAATAAATCACCTGGAACGGATGGCTTTTCTGCTGAATTTTATAAGCATTTTTCTTTAAGCCTCGCCCCTTTTTTAAAAGAAGTTTTTGTCAAGAGCGTTAACAGAGGTTCCTTGCCCCCTACTTTAAATCAGGGTCTAATTGTACTTATCCCTAAGCCCAAGAAAGATTCTCTCTTGTTAGACAATTGGCGCCCCATTTCCTTATTAAATAATGACTATAAAATTTTTGCTTTAATACTTGCCAAAAGACTGAAATCAGTACTAGACTAGGGTTTATGCAAAATAAGCATATTTCAAATAATGTGAGATTGATTTTAGATTTATTAGACTACTCTGAGCTTGTCATGAAGAAAGTTTTATTCGTTTCTTAGACTTTTATAAAGCCTTCGATTCTTTAGAGCATGATTTAATAATGGAAACCCTAAACAGGTTTGGTTTTGGTCAGTTCTTTTGTAGGTTGGTCCAAACTTTGTATACTAATGGAAACAGTTTTATTAAATTAAGCAATGGTACTTCCCCAAGGTGTCACGCTTCCCTATTCACTCCTCATTGTCTGCACCTGTCTCAAATCATTCACACCTGATCCCACTCACCTCCTGCCTTTATTACCCATCACTTCCCTTCACTCAGTGCCGGATCATTACTATTGTTGTCTCTATCTCCATGGTGTGTCGTCTTCCTGTCTCTCCGTTCCTGCCCGATGTCCAGTATCTCCGTTCCTGCTGTCTTACCCATCATCGTCACCTCCACCTTTAAATAAACATCCTGCACTTCCTCTGCGTTTGGGTCCATACTCTACACACACCCCTGACACGAGGTTTCCTTTTAAAGCGTGGAGTACGCCAAGGGTGTCCTCTTTCTGTTTACTTGTTCCTTCTCGCTGCCCAACTTCTTAATTTACAAATTAAAAATAGTCCTATTAAAGGCATTAATGTTGCAAATAATCATATTTTAATCAGTCACCTGGTGGATGATAGAGCCTTGTTTCTGGCAGATGCTTCACAGGTCTCAGTTGCGATTAACACTATTTGTTCATTCTCTAAAGCTTCTGGCCTCACCTTAAATCTTAATAAATGTGAACTGTTACCAGTGAATAACTGCTCTGCTTCTGTGTTGTGTAATATCCCTGTAAGAGACTCAGTCACATATCTCGGTGTTCATATTACTAAAGATAGAGAAGCCAGAGGTAAATTAAACTTTTCTCCCCTCATTGAAAAAACTCAAAAGGTTTTTAACCGGTGATTGCAAAGAGATCTTTCTTTAAAGGGCAGAGTTCTGATTACCAAGGCGGAAGGTATTTCTCGTTTAACGTATGCTGCTCAGTCATTACACGTAGATAACTCCTTTTGTAAATCTGTCGCTAAGATGCTATTTAATTTTTTATGGAAAAATAAAACTCACTATATGCGTAAGTCTGTAGTTCTGAATTCATACAACAAAGGAGGCTTAAATTTCATAGACTAACTCTTTTAACAACACATTCAAAATAAACTGGATCAAGCAATATCTCAAAAACCCTACTTCCATCTGGAATTTTATTTCTCATGTCTTTTCATAGTTAGGCGGCCTAAAATTTATTCTGCTATGTAATTATAAAATACAGAAAATCCCAGTTAAACTCTCCAGCTTCCACCAACAGGCTCTTTTGGCGTGGGCTTTGCTTTACAAGCACAACTTCTCTCCGCAGAGATGTTATATATGGAATAACTATAATATTGTCTAATAGAGCAAGTCACTTTTTTATGATAATTGGTTCAGCAATGGTATTTTATCAGTCAGTCAGCTCTTTAATACGAATGGACTGCTATACAGTTATTCAGAATTTCTTGTCAAGTATAAGATTCCAGTAAGCCCAAAATAATTTTCTATAGTTTTTGACGCTGTGCCCTCGGGTCTTCGTATGCTATTCAGGACAGTCGATCAACCCCAGATCCAACTCAACTTCCATTAGGTAAAGTCTGTTTCTCTACATATAAAGCCCCCAACTCTAAAATCAGATCCTTGTTTCAGGCTGACCTAGTCTCTACTTCTCCTGCATCTTTCTATTGGAATAAGTTTGACTTTAACATAGACTGGGAAAAAGTCTGGTCCCTACCACAGAAGTTCCTTTTAACTAATAAGATAAAAGAAGTATCGTTCAAGTTGCTACACAGGTTTTACCCCACAAATGTACGCTTAAATAAGATTAAGAGTGAAATTGACGCAAAATGTTCTTTTTGTGGTTTGCATCCTGAAACTATATCACATCTGTTCGGGTCTTGTGAATTCACATATAAGCTATGGAAAGACATTAATTCATTTGTAGTTGATAATATTCTCCCTGATTTTTCCCTGTATTACAAAAGTGTTATTTTTGGTTTTATTTAGTGACTTTAGGAAGGAAAATGATGCTCTCTTTCTAGTAAATCTTTTTTTTGTGCTAAATTTCACATTCATAAATGCAAATTCACTAATAAAAAACCACTTTTTTCTGTGCAAAAGATTGAAATGGAACACTATCTCTATTATCTCTTACATACAAAACAAAAAAGCTGTTAAAACAGTTGATATTTGCACTATGCTTAATGTGTTTATTTGATTAATAATCTTGTGTTTACTTATTTCTTTTTTGTAATGTCTTTTTTTTCCTTTATATATTAGTTTTGTGTATGTCTATCATTTGTTCATTTGATTGTATTGCTGATAATTTTCAATAAAGTAAAAAAAAAAAAAAAAAAGAGAAAGGGCAGGATCAATTTGTGGCACTGGCAGGTCGGAGTGGCACTTCCGGTGGCAGCTTCCGGGTCCCATGGCAGGTGCCACAGAAATTTGAGGCACTTGCTCCCTGGAACGGCACTTCTGGCGGCCGACAGAGGTTGCCACTACGGCTGGCAGGAGAATCTGAGGCAGTTATGGCAGCGGCAGCCTCTGGGTGCAAAAGATTAAAAATAATAAAGTGAAAAATAATAAATGAATTAAATAAATAAAATATATAAAAATACATTTCCCAGGCAATCGGTTCATATACAGTGCTACTCAATCAGAAGCTTTAATGCATTAATTTTTTTACAACATTATTCTTGTCATGGCAGCTATTTCAGGTCGGAGTGGGGGATCGTTCAAGATCTGTAAGGTGTCTGCATTCGAGCTCCGTCAAAAGAAAAAAAAAAGATCTGGTTTTTGAGCCAAAATTTAATAGTTCTGAATAACAAAACTCGCTGACCTACTTTCTGCCAACATGCCTAAATCAGATATCAAGAGGAAGGAACGTGAGTTGCTCTCAGTAACCCAAGTGGACATGGAAGTTCACAACTATGCTAGCGCCTGTACCTCCTCTGTAGCTCTGATGGAGGCAGGTGACTTCGCGCTCTCCCCGCTACCTGACTCCCTGACCCATTCCCCGGCAACAAAGAAGGGTAAGCCCACCGCCGCTGACGAAGACCCAAACGGCATTGTGGCCAAGCTTTCTGCCTTCATCAACTCCCGAGCTGATTCACTGGAGAAAATGGTAACTCTAAAAATCGAAGGGCTTAAGAAAACTATCGACTTTTTGTCGGATGAGATGAGAGATATGAAAACGAAGCTGAAGGAGGTGGACGCTAAAACCACATTGGGGGAATCTCGAGTGGAAAGCTGCGAAATACGCATCTCTGAGCTTGAACGCTACTCTCGAAGATGGAACCTAAGGCTGGCTGGGGTCCGTGAGTCTGATGCTAAGAATATTAAAGCCACAGTTATTGACATTTGTCAGAAAACTGTTGCTAATGACAATGTGAAAGTGGCAGAGGGAATCGACATTGTGCACAGGCTGGGGAAACGGGACTTCTCCAAGAAGTCTCCACGCAACGTCATCATCAGGTTTTTGTCACACTCTCTGAGAGATTTGGTGTGGAGAGCAGCAAAACAGTCGGCATTCCTGAAGCACAACAACCTGCGTTTCGCCGAAGATCTCACCACTGACGACCGGGAGAAACGACGTGTTTTATGGGCACAGATACAAGAGGCTCGCGCTCAAGGGAAAGCAGCGTTTTTCATCGCTGGACGAGCCTTCGTAAACGCCGTCGAAATCTTCCCGCCTTCTTCTTGAACGTCTACCCGGATTACATCAAGTTAAAGAAGAACCCTGCGCCATCTTGTCCTCTCCTAATGCGATGGTATCATCTGCAGGGAGTCTATTTTGACACTTTTAAATAAGTTTATTACTGAAAAAATGCACTGAATCTCCTTTTGGCTCATTGGCTTTTACTGTTATAGTTGTTGGAGCTCGTGTTTATAAGGTCTTTATAAGAGTAAGGTCCTATTTCTACTGACTTTATTCTTTATTGTTCTGTACAGAACTTGTTCTACTCTGTATGTCTCTCTCCTTTGTTTCTTTTAATGCCAGGGGATTAAGAAACAATTTAAAGCGTAAAGCAGTCTTTTTGTTGACTAAGCAATTTTATTCTGATTTTTACTTTATTCAGGAATCACACAGCACTAAAGAGGATCTGGCCTTTTGGAAAAGTCAATGGGGTAAGGATTTGTGGGGGGCACATTGTTCTGAGAGGATGGCTGGTGTATTGATACTAAAAGACAGATTTTCTGGAGAAATTTTGAACCTTAATTGCGATCCAAAAGGGCACTTTATTATTATTGTTTTATCCATTTCTAGAAGCGTGGTGATAATAACTAATATCTATGGCTACAACTCTCATTCAGACAATAGAAAACTCTTTGATACATGGGATGAAAAAATATCTTCCTGGTTGGCTAAATATCCTGACGCATCCTTAATTTTTGGTGGTGACTTCAATGTTGTGTTTGATAATATCTTAGACAGATATCCTCCTAGTAGTTCAAATGTTTCAAATGGTTACTTAAAGGATTTAATAGAAAAATTTGATGTTATAGATATCTTTAAACTAAAATTCCCTACACTAAAATCATTTACATGGAGTTCAAAAGATCTTTCTAAAATGTCTCGTATAGATTATTGGTTGGTTTCCAATAAATTTAACCATACCAATTCAAATGTAAATACACATGCAGCTCCATTCTCTGATCATAAAGTTATTCGTCTTGTCCTTGAGGTTTCGCCTAAAGTTAACATCCCGAGGCCTATATGCTGGAAGATCAATAACAGCCTTTTGACTCATGCCTCAGTTACTGAAACCATTAGAAATCTTATACCGTCACGCTGGCAGGAGGCCTGTAACAAAAATTCATTCAGCCCTTCCTGGGAACTTCTGAAATATGACATTGGTAAATTTATGAGATCATACAGCAGTAACCTAGCAAAACTCAGAAAACAAGAGGAAGACGATCTCTGCTCTCAGATTGCATCTCTGTCTTCTATTAGTAACAAGAATTTAACCGAAGAACAGTTGTATCACCTTGGTGAGTGCCAAAGTAAACTTGATGAAATCTACAGAAGAAAGGCCTGTGGTGCTTTTGTTAGATCCAGAGCTCGCTGGCTGGAGGAGGGTGAGCAGTGCTCTTCATATTTTTTTGGCCTATAATTTAACCCTTAATGAAATTCAAGAAGCTATTGGGTGTCTCTAAAATAACAAATCACCTGGCAGCGACGGTTTGTCAAGTGAATTTTACAAGACACTCGAAAATGAAATTAGTCCCTTCCTTCTTAACACACTCACTGAAAGTATCAAACATGGTAAACTACCAACAACCCTGACTCAAGGCATTATTACCCTTATTCCGAAGCCCAAGAAAGATAAGCTATCAATCGAAAACTGGAGGCCTATTTGTCTGCTCAACAACGATTACAAAATGTGTGCCATAATCTTAGCGAAAATAATTAAAAGGACCTTATCTTCCATTATTGACGAATCTCAGTCAGGTTTTGTATCCCATAGACATATTACTAATAACGTAAGGCTTGTTCTGGACATGCTGGACTATTCTGAATTTATAAGCGAAAATAGCTTTGTTATGCTCTTAGATTTTTACAAAGCGTTTGACTCCTCAGAGCACAAATTCCTCTTCAAAGCCTTAGAAAAATTTGGATTTGGACGTTTTTTTCATAGATTCTATTAAAACATTATTCAATGATGCAAATTGCTCAATCAAACTTAAATATGGGACTACTCCTAGATTCCACCTGTCGAGAGGTGTCCGGCAGGGCTGTCCTGTTTCACCGTACCTTTTCTTAATAGCACCTCAACTTCTGCCAACTTATATTACATAGAATAATGTGCTTGGTGTCTCAATTGCTGATAGAGAAGTATTGATTAGCCAAGTGGCAGATGACACAACTCTTTTCTGAAGAGATTCGGATCAAATTCCTGTTGTCATTGATCTCCTCCAGAAATTTTCCGGTGCTTCAGGCCTTAAACTTAATATTAATAAATGTGAACTCCTCCCAATTAAATCTTGTAGTCATTTGTCCTTATATAATATCCCTGTCAAATTCAAAGTCACTTACCTTGGCGTCGTTATTTCCAAAAACATAGAAGAAAGATGCACTCTGAATTTTGATCCTATCATTGAGAAAACTAAAAGAAAATTGAACCACTGGCTTCAAAGAGATCTATCTTTAAGAGGCAGAATCCTTTTATCTAAATCAGAAGGGCTGTCTAGGTTATCATATGCTGCTCTCGCTTTGAATGTCAATGCTTCAACTTGTAAATCCATCGATAAAATGCTCTATAGGTTTGTTTGGAAGAACAAGCCCCATTTTATCAAAGACAGTGTGCTTGTAAACCCATTAAGTTCTGGAGGGCTCAATTTCTTAGATTTCACCACTTTAAATTATACTTTTAAAATTAAATGGATCAGAAAGTTTTTCCTGGATCCTATCTCCGTGTGGAATTTTATCCCTAATTCTAATGTCAAACTTTAACATAGAAAAACTGCCCGTAAAGCTAGCTAATTATCACAAACAGATGCTCCTAGCCTGGTCTCTTATTTATAAACACTCTTTCTCTCCCCACACATTCCAAATTTGGAACAATGCTTGCATTCTATATAAAAACAAATCGATTTTTTTCTCTAACTGGTATAAAAATATTCTAATTTTTGTCAAGCAACTTTTCAAACCTGAGGGGTTCCTGATGTCATACTCAGAGTTTTTGTCATGTTATCAGATTCCAGTAACTCCAAAGGAGTTTGCTATTGTTATAGACGCTATTCCTCAAGGTGTTCTCATGCTATTTCAGGGTGAGGCTCATTCACTTGTCAAGAGGCCGATTGCTTCTTCTTTATCAAATCTTGATACTGTTGTGGGCAAAATCTGTTTGTTTTTTTCCAGCCCTTCCATGAGTAAAAATTAGAGCTTTACTTCAGAAAGATATTGCAACTGTGCCTTATGTCATTCATTATTGGAGGCAGTTTGTTCCTGATATCCAATGGACTATTGTATGGACTTTACCTTCTAAATATCTAGTTACAAACACATTTCGGGATGTGTGTTTTAAACTCCTCCACAGGTGCTACCCAGCTAAGCATTCTCTACACAAGGACATTTGACTGTAGCTGTTCCTTTTGTCATCAGGACATTGAAACTGTCATCCACCTATTTTGGAAATGCCCCTTCACTGTAACTTTTTGAAAAGACTTTATTCGTTATATACAAACTCATATCCTCTGTAATTTTTCACTTTCATATTCTGATGTGCTTTTTGGTTTTTACAATCCCTGTAGCTATAAACGTAAAGAATTCTACGTGATAAATCTTTTCATTATTTTTGCAAAATATCATATTCATAAATGTAAATTTTCTAGTAAAAAGCCCCTTTTTAAACTTTACTTGCTCGAAATAATACAATATAAAGATTCAATTCATTCCTCTTCAAATCCCAAAGCTATCAAGACTCTTGATGCTTTATCCTTTTTTAAGTGCTGCTGCTAAGGACTACCTCTGTTATGCATATGTTACCTTGTGTGTTTTGGTTTTATTTATTTATTTAATTTCCCCCCTGGCATAAGTGTTTGTATCGCTATTATTGATGCTCAATAAAGATTAGGGGGGAAAAAAAAAGAAAAGGAAAAAAAAGGGTCTTCCGGGTTGCTGCCTCGGCAACGGCCACGTGTTCCAGATGTGCCAGAGTGTGTCACAGGCTGTTGCAGGGTGCCAGGGGCTGGCAGAGCAGCTGTAAACGTCTGAAATAAGACGGGACAACCTTTCCATTGCTACTAATGTGGTTTGTGGAAGATAAAAACGGTTTCTTCTCAGTTTGCCATGGCAGTTGGCGCGCATTACCGCCACCTTCTGGTTTAGAGTGTGTATCACAATAACGTTTAAACGATCTAATTTAAAAAAGTTGTCAGTGTTGTCAACTTTGCTTACACCAGCCTTAATTGATTTTTTAACGTTATTGACATGTATTGTTAATAGATATTGTGGATCTGATATAAATGTAGTTATTTAATATGATATATATACTGTGTATAAACACATCCCTTCATACCACACTGTCTGTAAGGAGGAGAGACTCTAACAAAGACAGGCTGCACAACCATAAAACTTTATTTGTCACCAGACTTCTAGCCTACTGGTCAGTCTTCCTCAAATCTTGTAAAGACTTTTAAGTTTTTCTGATCAAGGATTGTGGAGCAGAACTTTTCATAGTCATTTAAAAAAACAAAAAACAAAAGTCAGATGTTCAGCTGGAGAGCTAAAATCATGCTCTTCCTCCCAACTCCGAACAGCCTCGAGAATTTGAAGTTGCTCTTCTTCTTCCATGGACAGAACTGATGGTAGCTTAACCATTCAACAACAAAAAATAATAAAAAAACACGAAAAGTTATCCGATTGATTCGGAAGTTAGTCACAAAGTCACTAAATATTTTTTTATGTATCACTCATCCAATGTCCTTTTCTGCCAATAAGACATTGGTTATTGACTTTAACCTGTTCATTTTACACCTCACCATGAAGAAGAAAAGTATTTTTTACAATTCTACTTTCAGTAATATGTTTTAAATGCAGCAAAACTACAGATCTGTTACATATAACTCTACCTGATGATCTAATCAAAACATGTTTATGCAGATGTGAATGTTATTGAACTTCGATTAACAAACTAAATGAAACTGTCTTACAAAATGTTTTTTGAGAGATGATTATCTGTATAATAGAATGTATGTATATGTTACAGTTAACTTTCATATCAGAAATCAAAGAATTTATCAAACTACATAAAGGGTTCTTGGATTTATCTCAGGAACCACACAATGGAGAGGCTCAGTACACTTTATTCAGAAACTCCTGAAGACACAGGTGGAGCCCTCAACAATCATCTGGATCAGGGACTACCTGACAAACAGACCACAGCCATCATCATCTACAACAACTCCTTAAAGAATTATATGAGCTACAACAACACTTAATTTCCCTCTGGGATGAATAAAGTATTTTTGAATTTGAATTATACACTATAAAACAGAAAGCTCAACAGATATAACCAACTATGCATAGACACAGACTTACACAATCTCTAAAGTCAATGTTTTTGTCATTTTTTTTTCAGTGAATGTGGTATTTACCTAAACTAAAAATTGTATGTATAAGTTTCTGGTACTTTTGGGGTATGTTTCTAACATAAGACAGTGTTTGTAGAGGATCCAGTACAATGTTATAGCCAATTCTAAACCAGGTAATAATTTCTTTCTGGAAACCTAAGGTGAAACGACATCCATCACATCCATCACTTTCTTCACAAAAAAACACATAGTTCCATTTCAAATTTAAACCATCTCCTAAGGTTTCTGATAAGGGTAGTAATTATTATATTGGATTTATTTGACTTTGGGGGGGGGGGGGGGGGGGGCATTTAAGATAACTGTAAATATTATTTTTTGGGACAGTGTAGTCTAGCAAGCATTCACTCCCAGGATTATAAAAGCATGTGAATGGAAGAGTTTTAAATGTATTTTTAATGAATTGGTTATTACTTTTGTCCAACAGGCCTAAGTTAAATTTCCCAATTTGTAACTTTGGTAGTTTAGCAGACACATTGGAATATATTACGGCATTTTTAATCAGATGAATTAATGGGTGCGAGATTGCTTTACACAACCAGATTTCGTGAGATTGCTGAAACGTCATAGTGACACACACTCTAAACCAGGAGGTGGCGGTATGCATTTTTATATCTTTTATTTATTTCCATCCATCCATTTTCTATACCCGTCCATCCTAATGTAGGGTTGCGGGGGGCTGGTGCCTATCTCCAGCGGTCAAGGGGCGAGAGGTGGGGTACACCCTGGACAAGTCGCCAGTCCATCGCAGATCTTTTATTTATTTAATTCATGTATTATTTTTCACTTTATTATTTTTAATCTTTCTCACCCAGAGGCTGCCGCTGCCATAACTGCCTAAAATTCTTCTGGCAGCCGTAGTGGCAACCTCTGTCGGCCGTCAGAAGTGCCGTTCCAGGCAGCAAGTGCCTCTAATTTCTGTGGCACCTGCCGTGGCACCCGGAAGCTGCCACCGGAAGTGCCACTCCGACCTACCATAACTGCCATGACAAGAATAATGTTATGTTTATCTTTTTTTTTTACTTTGTACCCAAATTCTTGCCTCTCATATTTCTAATAGCCCTATGAAAGGTATAAACATTCCAGATAGAGAGGTTGTCATCAGTCAATTGGCAGATGATACCACAATCTTCCTTAAAAATGCCGACCAGGTGCCAATTGCCTTACAAGTTATAGAGGATTTCTCAAAAGTTTCTGGATTAATGCTAAACTTAAATAAGTGTCAATTATTACCTGTCAAACGATCAGAGTATTTGTAATATAGCAGTTAAAAAGGAAGCAACTTATTTAGGTTAGATTATCTGCAAAGATCAAAAAAATAGAATCTCCCTAAATTTTCCCTCAATTATAAAAAAATCTCAAACCAAATTAAATCAATGGTTACAGAGGGATTTAAGTTTAAGAGGAAGGGTTTTGCTCTCAAAAGCAGAAGGTCTGTCTTGACTGACTTATGCAGCAATTTCTCTGCATGTGGACAACAAGACTTGTAAGGATATCGACCGAATGCTCTTCAATTTCATATGGAAAAACGGGACACATTACATTATAAAGAGTGTAGTGATGAATGACTATGAACATGGTGGTCTTAATGTTTTGGATTTCACTACCCTAAATAGTACATTCAAAATTAATTGGGCAAAACATTTTCTTAAAAATCCAGTCTCCATTTGGAATTGTATTCCTCACTATATTTTTTCTAAGTTTGGTGGTCTAAGTTTTATCTTAGGTTGTGACTACAATATAGATAAGCTTCCAGAAAACCTCTTGATGTTTCACAAACAAGTTTTATTAGCATGGTCTCTTATATATAAACACAACTTTTCACCCCATACGTATTTAATTTGGAATAACAGGAACATAGTGTATAAGAATAAATCTTTATTTTTTTCCAGTTGGGTTGAGAAACGGATTGTTTTAGTGAATCAGTTGTTTAATCCTAATGGGCAGCTTAGGTCTTATTCAGAATTCCTAAACACATATAAGTTTCCAGCCACACCCAAAGAATATGCCATATTGTTTGATGCAATACCTATGGGTATTATAATGCTGTTTAAAGGAATTCAACCTTGCATGTCCCCCGTTTCTATCCCCAACCCAGTAGATACACACATAGGAAGAATCTGTCTGACAAATCATAGAAAAGGTAATAGGAATATCCGTGCGTTGTTTCAGAGACAGTCTTTATCTATTCCATGGGTGATTTCTTATTGGAATTCCTTTGTCAGTGACATTAATTGGAAAAAAGTATGGACAATTCCTAATAAATATCTGGTAACGAATAAAGTAAAAGAAGTGTCATTCAAAATACTTCATAAATATTATCCTGCTAACCATTATATGAAGAAATTCAAAAGAGACATAAATGTGAATTGTGTATTTTGTGGGCGCCACCCTGAGACTGTACAGCACTTCTTCTGGATTTGTTCACATGCTAAAACCTTTTAGAAAGACTTCATTAGATTCATCACTGGACAGCTCTACAGGGACTTTACTCTGAAATGGGAAAGTGTTGTATTTTGTTTCTTTCGAAGGCAAAAAAATGAAGATGTATATTTTATAATAAATTTGTTGATTATCTTAGCTAAATTCTATTTCCACAAATGCAAATACAGTTGCCAAAAGCCTAATTTTAAACACTATTACAATGATACTATATCTAATATAAAACTGATTAGTGGATCCCTTAACAAAAAGGCTATAAGAACAATTTCTGTTTGTACAAATTACAAAATATTTCATTGTTTGTAACTTTTTGTATTACATCCCCTGGCTTTTTTTTTTTTTTTTTCTCCTTATTCAGAGCCATTCGTTGTTGGCTGGTGTTTTTTTTTTTTTCACTTTTTTTTAATTTTTATTGAACATAGTACAAAACAAGAAATGGTATACATTGAATGAAATACAAATTTTAGAAAGTGATTGCCAGAGGGAACCAATAAACAGACAAAATATATGGAATAACACATAGAAACAGTTGTGTGTGTATATATATATATATATATATATATATATATATATATATATATATATATATATCCATATATAAAAACACATATATAGAGAAAACTGAATTAAAACGAGAAACAAATATGGAGAGGCAAATGAGAAAAAGGCAAAACATATCACTTATCTAAAGTAAGGGGAAGAGCTACAAGTTTATTGTATATCATTACTGATTTTTTTCCTTTAAGCAATTTTAATGAATCTAGATACAGTTTAAATTCACAAATAAAGATTCTAAGTTTAGGGGGGACTTTTATGTATTTATATTTATGTATATTAAATTTTGCAAGACAAAGAATTAAGTTAATGCAGATTTCTTCCAATTTATTTCTAATCACTACCCCAAAGGTAATATTATCAATGGTAAATGGTTCTAATAATGGGAATATTTTTTCTAACCATTTGTGTAGATCCACCCAAAATACCTGTATATATGGACATGTTCCGTGGTTTCAACGTCATTATTACAAAAGGTGCATGTGTTATCCTTAATTTTAAAGCGTAATCTGAGTAATTCTTTAGAAGGATAGACATCATTCATTATTTTAAAATGAGTTTCTTTACTTTTCGGAAAAATAGGGAATTTTAAATATAATGTCCTAAATATCTTAACTGTAGCATGATCAAATTTGTGCAAGATGTTATTTTTATTTGGTTTTTCGGTATAAATATTACAGTTTAAGATCTTTCTCAAAAATGTATTGTCACATTTTTTATCTAATATTGAGATTTCTTTTATTAATAAGGATGGTAGTTGTGGAGTAATGCATTGATATAATAATATGCCTTTTATTAAATTAATTAATCCCAATGGAATAGCTTGGATAAGTTTGGTGTAAACTGACTTACTTGGTCTGAAATTGTACTTTTCACAAAGGTACTCATAATTAAGAAAATTACCAGAGTTGTCCAAAATACTAAACACTGACCAAATATTTCTCTCATGCCATTCATTAAAAAAAGTGATTTGTTTCTATGCAGAATGTATCTGTTATTCCAAAGGGTGATAGAGTGTGGTGAAAAATTATGAGTAAAGATCATTTTCCAATACAGAAGAATTTGTTTATGAAAGTTTGATAATTTAACTGGTAGTTTGTTAACATTGTAATCTGTCTTTAACAGAAATCCCAATCCTCCCATTTTTTGAAATAGGTATCGAGGAACACAATAACAAAAAGAGTGAATGTTCTTAAGCCAAGACTTGATCCAGTTTAACTTTAACATACCATTTAAACAATCAAAATCAATAACATTTAGTCCGCCATCCTCTATGTTTTTAACCATTAAAGCTTTTCTCATATAGTGTGGTTTATTTCTCCAAATAAAATTAAAATTTATTTGATTTATTGTTTTAATTAACTTGGTTTGAATTGCTGTAGAATAAGCGGGATAGATGCATCTAGATAAACAATCCATTTTGGTTAAATAAATTCGTCCAAATATTGACAAATCTCTCTGTAACCAAGAGTTAAGTTTAAATTTACATTCTTTAAGCTTTGATTCCACATTTAACAGTTGACTTTGATTTTGGTCTTTAGAGAGATAAATTCCTAAGTATTTTACTTCTGATTTTATAGGGATATTGTAAATTTCTGCTAATGTGGTTTCCTGAATTGAAAACAACTCACATTTATTTAAATTTAACCTTTAACCTGATGCATTGGATAATTTTTTCACTTCCTCAATTGTAATAGGTATTTTATCTTTGTCTTTTAAAAAAACAGTAGTGTCATCAGCAAGTTGACTGAGGATTAAATCCGTTCCAAATATATTTAATTTCTTAATAGAATTGCAATTGTTCAAAAAAATGGCTAGCATTTCTGTGGCAATAATGAATAGTAACGGTGAAATGGGACATCCTTGGGGGATTCCCACCTTGACATCAAAATTTGGTGTAGAACCACTAGGTAACAACACACAGCTATTTATGCTGTTGTATAAACCTGAAATCAAATTCCTGAAGTTTTGTCCAAAATTCAGATGTTGGAGTGCTGATAAAATGAAATTATGTTCAACTGAATCAAAAGCTTTGTAAAAATCTAAAAAAAGAATAAATCCATTGTCCTGAATCAAATGCCTGTATTCAATTATATCCATCACTAATCGTATATTATTATGAATTGATCTTCCCTTCATGAAGCCAGATTGAGTTTGTGATATTATATCTGAAATTCCTACCTGTAATCGAGCCATGAATATATAAGTTAGAAGCTTGTAATCAGAGTTCCTAAGAGTTATAGGCCGGCGATTTTCAATATATCTAGGATCCTTTCCTGGTTTTGGAATTAAGACTATCACTCCATGTCTCATGGTTGGTGGGAGTAAACTACACTCAAAGATTTCTCGGAAAACTTGAAGCAATAGATTCTTAATATCATCCCAAAAGTACTTATAAAAGTCTCATCCGGGAGCTTTATTTGGAGACAGGCGACTGATCGCAGCATCAAGTTCATTTATGGTGATTTGGTTTTCACAGCTTTGCTTAAAAGTGTCATCAATTTTGGGAATGTATCTGGATATATCCTCAAAGAAAGTATCACAGTTGTCTTTGGAAGTTTTTGAAATATAAAGCTCTCTATAGAATTTGAAAACATTAGCAGAGATTTGGGTTTCATCTGTAATTTCTATGTTATCAACAATAAGGGAGTTAATGCTATTTTTACTTTGATGTCTTTTTTCCAAACTACAAAAGTAGGAAGAGTTTTTTTCTCCTTCCTCTATCCACCTAGCTCTCGATCTAACAAAGGCTCCATGAGCTTTTTGGGCATACATGTCGTCAAGTTGCGTTTGTAAATTAGACATTTCTTGTCTGTCACCATCATTTATGTCAGGTTTATTGCATAAAAATTTTTGTGACGCAACAATTTCCCATTCTCGTTTTTCTCGTTCCCTCTTCATTGTTTTACTAAATATAATGGTAAGGTGGCGAATTTTATATTTTAAGAATTCCCATTTTTTAACAGCAGTAGTTAACTCATTAGAGTTTATTATCTCATTTATTAGATTTTTTATTTTACTATAATAGCGTTCATTTTTGAGAAGACTCGAATTAAATTTCCAAAAACTGTGTCGATAACTAGTATTAAAATCCGGCTTTATCTCTAGAACAATAACACTGTGGTCAGTCAATGGTGCGGCAGAAATCTCAGAATGAATATAATTGTTCAAAAGGTGACTTGTAACTAACCAGTGATCAATTCTAGATTTCAGGCTGTATTTGGAACCAAACCAAGAAAACTGTATTTTATCAGGGTTTAACTGTCTCCACACATCAACTAAATTATGTTCATTGCAGAAATGTTCAAAAGTAGTGTTTGGGTGACTAGATTGATATTTGGAGGGAAATTTATCTAAAAAGTCATCATAAACAAGGTTTAAATCACCTCCTAATATAATATTATCTGATGAATATTTATTTTGAAGTTCTTCCATTTTCAGGCCAATTTCGTCGAGAAGCTTGGTGTTTTCTCTTTTGTTATTATGTCCATAAATGTTACTCAGAATAAATCTCAAACCATCAATGTCCAAAATAAGAATGATCCAATGTCCACATTTGTCAACTATATGAGAAATAACATCGCCCTTAAAGTTTTTTAGAAGGATAGCGACACCAGCAGATCTTGTAGAACCATGGCTTAAATAAATTCCATCTCCCCATTGCTTGGACCGAAACACCTCATCATCAACCTTGGAATGTGTTTCTTGTAGGAATATATTGTTAGACGCTTTCCCCTTGCAGAACAAAAAAATGCTTTTTCTTTTGATCAAGTCTCTTAGACCTCTCACATTAATAGAAAGCAATGAAATGTTGTTTTTCAAATTACACATGTGATAAATAAATTTTAAAAAAAGAAATGACAAAAAAACATCAACAATTATAACCTTAATTGACCTTCTCTCTCTCCTTTTTTTTTTTTTTTATCTGAACACTCAAACTAGCAGCATCACCCGCAATAATCACACTGTAAGCCTAACTCACACTAGCTTTTACGACCTGGCTCATTTACACACTCAGGGCAGCACCTTCTGCCCATTAATAAAGGCGTGTGGACCCCTGAACAGAGTCTTCATACCAGCCTTTCTTGCTCTTTCCACTTTGGGCCACACAGCCATACGTGCCTCCCGGTCTTCTTTCGTCAGGTCTTCTGCAAAGCGGATGTTCATTTCCTTACAGACGCGATGAAGTTTGGTGGTTCTCCAGAGCTCATCTCTGAAGCGGCGGTTGGTGAACTGCAAAATGATCTGACGCGGCCGGCTGATGCTGGTGGGACCCAAGCGATGAACAGAGTCCAAGATGAGAACGATTTTATCTTTCCAATGTGGAACGATGCTTGCAATTATGTCAGCAACCACCTGCCAGGTGTTTTCTCCATGTTCTTCTTTTAGACCATTGAGTCTCAGGTTCCATCTTCGTTTATATCGTTCGAACTCTGCAGCCTTAGTTTGAGATTCGGACACCTTCTTCAGCATTTCTGTGTTTTGAGCTTTCAGCACTTCCACCTCAGCAGACAACTTTTGATTCGTCTCCTTGCAGACCTTGATCTCTTCAGAGTTAAACTCCACCGCTTTGGCTATGTTGACCACGGTCAGAGAGTTTTGTTTCAGCTCCAACTTGAACTCCTCCATTAAGGTTTTCAGTGACTCTATAGCGGATAATATAGTAGTGTTTGAAGTCTCGCCGTCATCACTGTTATCTCCAGGTTTTTGCTTCTTTGAGGGAGTAACTTGTTTTGCCGGTGATGTAAGGGCATTTTTCGTACCTCGGACGTTCGTCTCCATGTCATGACTGCAGTAGTCGTGAGTCAGAAGAGCAGCTTTTGGTTTAACACTGCCTTTAGAAGTTGCCATTTTCACACAAAAAACGTATTAATTTATCTGAAAACAGTCCCTTGATGGTACTTGACGACTTTATAACCTAACTCCCTTTAATTCTAAAAGACAATGGGTGAGTTAAAGCTCTTAAAAACAACTTTTTTCCGGGTTTAGCTGCTAGGAGAATTTATCATACGTGCGCTCCCTCCGCCATCTTGGCCAACCATCACATCCCCTGGCTTATGATAATGTTCAATTTTTATACACTGTTTGTATACTATTGTTTAATAAAGTTATTAAAAAAAGAATAATGTTGTAAAAAAATAAATGCATGAAAGCTCCTGATTGAATAACACTGTATATGAACCGATTGCCTGGGAAATGTATTTTTATATTTTTTATTTATTTAATTCATTTATTATTTTTCACTTTATTATTTTTAATATTTTGCACCTACACCTGTACCTACACCGTAACTGCCTCAAATTCTTCTGGCAGCCGTAGTGGCAACCTCTGTCGGCCGCCAGAAGTGCCGCTCCAGGCCTCTAATTTCTGTGGCCTTCAAAATAAAAGTCACGACTGAGAGTCAACCTTTTTTTGCACTGATGATTTCCTAAACAAAAAAAGTGTGACAATTATGCAAAAAAAAAAAAAAAGAGTATTTTCCTGCACTATTTGGCATTCTGTTTTTATTATGCAGCAAGATAACTTTAAATGTTGGTTTAATATTTAAATAATACTAAGGCAGTAAAATAATATTCATACTGCTTAAATCTTTTTACGTTCAGTCAAGTTAAAACTGCAAAGTTTAACGTATTTCTTTGAGCTTTTATGCGACAGATGAACAAATAAAGCGTAGAAAAAGAAAAAAAAGTCTCTAATTTCTGTGGCACTTGCCGTGACACCCGGAAGCTGCCACCCGAAGTGCCACTCCGACCTGCCAGTGCCACAGCTCGGCCCTGCTGGAATAGAACCAACCCTAATGTTTGTTTACATTTATTCAGAACCGATTCAGTCAGAGGTACAACGTTACAATTAGCTCTAGACAAGAATCAAGGTTAAAAAAACTACGTTAATGAGATGGAAGGAGAAAAGGAAAGGATTCAGGTGCATCGTGTTTGGTTTAAAAAACGTTGCAGATTCATACACCATCTGATAAACAATTAAATAGACTCATACATAGAGAAAAAACAGAAACAGAAGTCATCTTATGGATAAACCAAGTAAAAACATCCGTGTTTGGCTCAGTTGTCCTCTGTCCGAGCTTTACCTGAACGCACCACAACACTGGCAGCTAGCCTAGCCGTGCTAACTGAGCTAATCTGATTTATCGTCTCAGTTAAGCGCACGAAACGGAAACCAGGAGTACCAAATTTTGATTTCTTTATATTTCCTCAGGCGCCATATCATTCTAAGAGCGTCCAAATTCTGTTTTGGAGAATGGCATCTCTTGGGGAGCCTGTGCGACTGGAAAGAGGTAACAATAATTAGCTAGCTAGTTTTAGTTGTTCGAGAAAGACATTGGCCTAGCTTAGCTAGCAATTACTTGAATAAAAGTGGAATTGCTTTCCCGTTTATGTTGTATTATTTCATTGCATGCTCTGGACCAAATATGTCTTACGAACCCTTCAAGTTGATTTCTTTAGGTTAAGTGCTAATAAATACAGCGTTATATTGTTTAAATCACACTAGCTAACAAGCTAATATTGACAACAGTGATAGACCAACCCAGCTGGTGAAGTTATGTAGAAGTTAAAGGTCTTGCTTATCAAAATGTGTTCATCGCTATTTCCCAGAAAGAGTTAAAAGCTTACATTTATTGCTCCGGATCCATTCCACTAAAGTTGCTGTATTTGTTGTAGCAAATTACGCCTTTAGAGTGGCGACTATTTCTTGTTTTGTCACAGCAGACTTAAACACGTTTTAAAAGTGCCTCACAGAAATTAACTACAATCTTAAATTAAAAATACGTCTTTACAGTAAACAGTTTGTTGGTAGTGCATTTTTGAAAGACGTTTACATGGAATTGCTTTTAGTGCTAATGTCAAGAGAGAATGTAAGATACCTTGCAGACCAAAAACAAGGTTTTAAGAGTTGTCATACAAAAAGGGGTGCCAGGGCAGTGATTTTGGTAATGCTGTGAAATGCTTACTTTATTTGGTGCAGCACCTCTAAAGACGTGTTTACAATCATTTAACCTACTGAAAACAGAAGAATGCTGGCATTTTTTGTCCTGTTTTGACAGGAAACCTTTCAATGTCGAAATGTTTTATGACAAGTTAACCACAAACAATACCTTGTTGTTTGTCTTTATTTTTTAAAGTTTACAAGAAATGCCATTTGTTGCCAGTTGCCCAGTTTGAACCAGTTAAAGTGACAAATTCCTTAAAGAGCTAAATAACATTAATTGGCTGCTTATATCAAGTCACAGTCATCATCATCTAGAATTAACACAAAAATAAAAACGACTCAAATGTTTTTTATTTAAAGCAACAAATGTTTATGCTTCTGCTAAAATAATCTAACACATTGTACTTTTTTGCCGTTTAAATCTTTACATAGTAACGGAAGTACAACGGCTAACATTAGCTGGTGAGTTGGTTGGACTATCTGCTTGGGTATCTAGCCTGCTGTTGGCTAGGTTATTTTTGTATGAATTAGACAAAATAAGGCTTTTAAAACAATGCATGATTTCAATTTCCATTTTTCTATTTTGACGTAGTTCAGTCAGGAGGAAACTTCTCAAGAGTTATAATCAGCACCATTGCCATGCAGCTTAATTCAAATTTAGTTGTGTATTATTAAATATATTAGAGTTTATTAGATATGATTTATAAATGAGAAGTAATTGCTGGCAATTTAAGTAAGAACATGAAGAGAAGTTTCCTTCTCTTCAACTCCTTGTATTCTCAGTACCCAAAATCATCGCTTAGTGCTCAGATTAGCCTTATTTTTTCATTTGTGAATATTAAACTGTGATGGATCTGTGTATGTTCTGGTTGACAGATATCAACCGTGCGATTGAGCTGCTCGATAAGCTACAGAGGACGGGGGAAGTTCCTCCTCAGAAGTTGCAGGCGTTGCAGAGGGTCTTGCAGAGTGAATTCTGCAATGCTGTCAGAGAAGTGAGATGGTTTGAACACAGGACGGTCTTTTTTTCTATCCTGACGCAAGACATTGTTTTAAATATTTGGTGTTATTTTTATTGAATCTTTAGGTTTATGAGCATGTGTATGAAACGGTGGACATTAACAGCAGTCCTGAGGTCAGAGCCAACGCCACAGCTAAGGTAAACTGTAGATTGCTCGAATTACAACAATATTTAATCCTATTGCAGCAGCTCATATTTTCCCTTGAGTGCAGTATATTTCCAAATGCCTAAAGAGTTAGTTTGCTTCTTTGTAGGCAACCGTGGCAGCTTTTGCAGCAAGTGAGGGACACTCGCATCCACGTGTGGTGGAACTGCCCAAGACGGAAGAAGGTCTGGGATTTAATATAATGGGCGGAAAGGAGCAGAACTCGCCGATTTACATCTCACGGATCATCCCGGGAGGCATCGCTGACCGACATGGAGGTCTTAAAAGAGGCGACCAGCTTCTCTCTGTTAATGGGGTGGTATGTTCAGATAATTTTTAACGGAAATTTGAAGCTTTAGCCTGACCCACATGAGTCTGAAAGTATGTAGAGAATTTTGTGGAGAGTCGATGTTACTCAAATTACATCTGTGTCCAAGAGGACCCTAAACAGTTCAAAGTTATGCTTACATAAGATGTGAATACAATGGGAATAAGCCCTCTATGCCATCAGTACCAGCTACAGACAAGAAAAAAAATCAAAACCTTTTGCAGGTACAGTACTTTATCTCTTGTAACTAGATTCCAAAAAAAAAAATTTTGTTTGAAAGCTCAAAGAGGAAATCAGGTGAGCCGTACACACAAGAATGACAAGTAAAATTTCCCTTTAGATTAAAAGGGATTTTTGTTGTTTGCCTGTTTCTGAAGATCTTCAAAATGTATCCAAGAAAAGATCCGAGATGACTTGTTAAAAGGGAGTAATAGATTTCAGTAATTCAATTCAGCAAGTGAAACTCTTAAAGATTCAAACACATAGCGATATATATGAAGCGTTTTATTTTCTGTTGACCTTGATGATTTTGAAAAACCCAAAATGAAGGTTTACTTAGAATTGAAAGGGAAAGATTTTTAATTCGGAACTGTTTGCCTACTAAAAAGTATGCCCATGTCATGTAGAGTATGTTCACTCTCTTCGCTGGTGTTGCTTTCGCATGAATTGCTGCATCAGTTCAATGTGGCATGGAGGTGATCAGCCAGTGGTTCTGCTGGGATGTTAAGGAAGCCCTGGTGGCTTTGATGGCAGCCTTCAGCTTTCCTTGCATGGTGTAGAGTCTCTCATCTTTCTCTTGAAAATACCTTATAGAGTCTATGGGGTTTGGGACAGTCCAGTTTACTGCCTAATCAAGCATAGTGATACTATGGTCATTAAAGCAGGTATTTGTACCTTTATTACTTTGTGAAAGTGCAAAGTCCTGCTGAAAATTGAAATCAGCATCTCTCCTCAGCAGTCCAGTCCTTAGTTACTTTTTTTCCAAGAATAGCTTTACACCAGAATAGCCACAGTTTTAGCACATGTCCTGGATATATCTGTGGTGATTTTTAAAGCACCAATTGCTGCTGGAGTCCACTCCTTGTGAATCTCACTTAACTCTTCAACTCTTCAACTCTTGAATGATTTTGCTTCACTGTCCTTTCAAGGCGGGAGTTATCCAATTTGCTTGTGAACCATTTTCTACCACAGCTTGTCCTTCCGTTTAACTTTCTGTTAATATGCCACCTTTTGGAGAGTGCCATTAAGACAGTCAACTGCCCACCACCCCCGGTTGGTGTTATTTAATTATGGGCCATAATCATCAAAATGAACAGAAACAATTGCTTAAAATCTATCACTATGAGTGATATAAAATGAGATTTACTTTTTGAATTGCATTGATGAAATCCAATGATATTCTAATTTGTACATCAACTTAGCTTCTTTACCATGAAATAAATAATTTGTATGATAGTTGATTCAGAAAGTGAGTTATTATATTTCCCTTTAAAAAGCACTTGTGGTAAGCCGATTTTCAGGTTGTGAAATCTGTGTTTTCTGTCTCCGCAGAGCGTGGAGGGTGAGCACCATGAGAAAGCTGTGGAACTCCTCAAAGCAGCTCAGGGCACAGTGAAGCTGGTTGTAAGGTACACCCCCAAAGTCCTTGAGGAGATGGAGTCACGATTTGAGAAAATGAGGTCGGCAAAGCGCCGGCAACAGAACAACTATCCGCAGTAGGATTTCTCCAGCTTCCTGCTCGGCTCCCATGGGTCTCCTCTTTAGTTATTTTGGTTATCTGCTCTGGTCTCTATTTTATCCCCTTATTCCCTCACTCTACTCCCCACTCCCACACACATGAAAGAGAAAAAGAAACTTGACTAATTTTAGTTATTTCTAACATATGCTGTGTATTGTGCTTCTAATCTCTTCTGTAGCATTTTAATATTCACCACGGTTACTGTACTTGACACTAAAACTCTAGATACACTAGAATGATTATGATTGCCTATGACTTGACAATTTGAATGCATATTTGGCTTTTTTAGGTAACCTGTGTGACTTTTTGACAAAAAAGGTTTCTATTTGTTTTATCACGGCCAAGTGCCTCAGGGCAAACATATTTATGTCATGTGCTGTGGAAACTAACTTTGTTTTATTTTAACATTTTAAAGGCACATACTGGTGATTAAATGCTTGTGGTAGGAATTACAACAATAAAGTATGTTTTCCTTTTTTTCTTTAAAAAAAACACTGTAAAATAATTTAAGTGAGCAAACTTTAAATTATACATTTTAAATGTAATGGCAAATGTGTCATCAAAACAAAGGTTTGGAGGTTGATTAGAAATGTTTGTTTAAAAAAACAACATTCAAAGCTCCGGCTTTAGGTTTTGTAACATGGTACTCCACAATAACCAGCCAGCAGGGATTTAATTGGGACTAAACAAGGCTAGAGTTGAGCTGGTGCCACAGCAGAGCTTCACATTATTACATTCTCAGAGTTTGACACCCTCAGAAGCACAAACTCTGCAGTCACCCTGAACCGAGACAAACCTGTTCAATTTACACTCATCATGATACATCACTTTGTGAGTTTTTCTGTTGGAACACCTAGCAGGTCACTCTTGTGATAATTTGAGGTTATACAGAAGACTTCATAACTAACTACTAGGAACCTCTTCCTTACTGCTCTTGCTAGAAATCAGTTCCACAACATCATACAGCCAGCACTGATTGACACTAGATTACGTCTCCCTTACACCTGATCTTTGTGTTACCGTAAAACATTCTAACAAAGAGCTTTTTTTATGTCAAACTTGATCAGCTGCAAACTTTGCTGGAGCTTAAAGGTGCTTAAATTTGATGACCGATGTTTCTTTATTTGGCTGCACTCTGATGTAAAACTAGATGGAGACAAAGGTGCTCCAGCGGGTTCTAGTTTAGAGCAAACCTCTTATTTTTCTGCCGACCTCATAGCAAGCCTTAAAGTCATATCTATGTATATTCCCATTTTTTGGATTATGACCTTAAGGTCTACTGTTAAGAAATGATTGTAGAGATTTGTTCCCTTTCTTGGATCTGCTTTTTGACTTCCCTTGTTTTTCAAGGTTTTTTGATTCAGTGACTGCTGCATGATGGCAGAAACAGCACAGAAAGTTGGGAGATATTTAATTTTTTCATTAGCATATGTTTGACACTTTAATTACAAGTAAAATTATCATCTAAACAGGAATATGGATATATTTGGATATATTTTGGAAAATGTAAGGGAAATTAGATTGTTCACAACCACCGATGCTTCATGCCATGTCTCTGATTTAAAAAAAAAACATTTATCAAAAAGAGGAGATGTTAACCCAGCATGCCAAAAAAGACGTCCACATGTCCACCAAAAACAACTGTGTAATGAGCTCTCCCTTTACATATTCGTCACTGCATGTAGACTAATACATTCGGAAGTCTTTACATCTTTGGATTCTGGAAGAAAAAAGAAACTTATGAAGAAATGTTGTATGTTGGGGATTGTGTGAGTTAGTATAGCCTCCCCTTGTTAACTAGAACAGCATAAGTTAGATAAGTAATTTCTTGCTTTTCAAGTAAAGGAAAAATAAAAATAAATTTTAAGTTTTAAACTGTCTTTAAAATTCCTCATAAATCAGATCAAATTTATTTGAAAGATTTTCTTTCTTCTTTCTAAGGTACGTTTGATGTTATATGTGTAGCATGCTACAAAGTATGTTTTAGTTGTCCAAGCCATACAGTTGTCTCAGGATTTATGTGCTGCATCACTGGGACACTAGAGCAACAATAGTAGCTCTGATTAATCTCAATAAAGGAAATACATGATAGATAAAGTAGCTTTAACAGCTATTTAGGAGATAATCATTTAAATGTAGTAGTTTACATTTTCAAGTTAAAGTAACCCCTAATTTCTAGTATGTTCTCACATAACACATAAAGCCAATGTAAATACAGTCAGAGCTTTTGTTAGCGGTGCATGAAATTTGATCACTGAATGTAGAGTTTGGTGATATTTTTGTGGTATTACATATATTTTTTTAAAATCTCTTCACAACACCAGGAGAAAAATATAACAGCTCTCAATAAAATATTGCATTAGTAGTTTCTGAATCGACTGATGAAAGTATTTTTTGGCACATTTCTTGTAGAGATCCTACGTGCTGTCATAGTTTCAGATGCTCTTGAAGGGGATGTTAACATTTTTTTTTTAATTCCATAAACAATAGTTTCTGAGCACACAGTGAAGTTTTATTTCATGGCTACAGGCTTAGAAAAAAAACCTTAATTATTGGGAAAAATGTAAAAATAGAACAGGCTCAATGCAAATCAATTATCTATGCAAAGTCATTTCACAAACTTTAGAAATAAAACCTATTGGTGCAAAACAAGCAAACGGCATTGTGCAACAGAATGTTACTGAAAAGTGCTGTTAAACATGAGGCTCAAGGTGTACTGTGATTCATGGGAGTTACACAGCTTTACTATATCGTTATGCTGATCAGCGTTTGATACACTTAAAATATGAAACATACTCTAAATAGGGATTGTTAAAAGGTTTAAGGGAGGAGCAAGCAGCAGCATCTTGTGTAATTACCTTCTATTTAGCATTATTTAGCAATGTGTGGTAGAAATATAATCAAATGAGTGCTTAAAGTATTTGGCTACATCTGTCTGCTGGTGTAACAAGCAGTGCAAGCTGATCAAAAGCAGTTTTATTTTTGGGCTCCAAGTTGCAAATCAGTACCAAAATGTACTTAAATGGATACAACTTTACAATAAGACTATCTTAATAAAATATTCCTGTTCATAAGTGTTTATAAACGGTCAATAAGCCAGTAAAAGGAACTTTTCATATATTAATGTAGAGTCACTATTTGGCAAGATACAGGCCCTTTATGCCTTCTGTCTTGCCCATTAACTAATTTCCCATGACTTCTTTTTAATAGTTTATAAATTATTTCGGACCCATGGTTTCTTTAGTATTAACCATTCATAAGTGGAGTTTTATTATAAAGTTGTAGCCATAAATTGGAAGTATTGGAAATTAACCGTTAAATCTTTTCAAATCTACCTGTTTTTTTCCAATTTATTCATGACAAATACTATTAATACTAAATAGAAGGATTGCAAATAATTATTTCAAACATCGGTTTGTAGCTTATTTGAAATGTGCTTTTCAGTTGATTGTAAATAAAAGTCTTAAAATAGAATAACGCCCTTTATTATGTTTAATCCAACAGTAGCTTGCTTGATTTAATCCTCATTGACATACTTGTTCATATCAGAAAGTAAACACAATGACACTTGGTATTGACACTGTGTTTGACACTGTTCCTCTGAATGTTTATGGCCAATGTCTGAGTTCAAATTTATACAGGTTTCACTTGTCTTTAAATCTGAATGGTCAATAGAATATTTTTAATAATGGTTTTGTTTTGATAATTCTCAATTTTTGTAAGTGGCTTTCCTAAAAAGGAAATAATACCAGGAATTGATACTTCCATTTTGATTGTGTACCAGGGCAATATCAGCTCAGCCTTTCCAGAAAGAAGCTCTGAATCACAAAAGATATATATTCCAATATCGGTGCTTCTTTTCTGAGCTCTGAAATAATTGTTCTTTACTCTATAAAACTAAAATCAAACTTAAAACATTTGTTCAAATTGTTGATAATGTTTTCTGATCTTTTAGTCTGTTCTGATTCAAACGTAAGATCTGTAGATGGTGTTGTGTTATTTTGTGTTGTCTGGTTTTGTTTTGTTATTTACTGTGTTACATTGATGTGGAATGTAAATGTGATGTAGAACATGAAAATAGTTGTATTAGAAACTCAATAAATTGTGCTTACAATTATCAAATTTAAGTGATTTGTTTTTATTTTTAAAGAGATCCCACTTTTCACCACAACTCATGACTCAGGTTGAAATGTTTACTTCATAATTGAATGAAAGGATCTGGGGTCTCATTTATAAACGTTGCGTACGCACAAAACAGGGCCTGAAACTGGCGTACGCCACTTTCAAAGCAAAAGTTGTGATTTATAAAAAACAGACTTGACGGGGAAATGTGCGCACCTGTACGCCAACTCTGACCCGTGCGTACGGACATTTTGGAGACAGGGGGAATCGACGACCCAGTTGGTGTGTTGGTGAACTGCAGCCAGACTGCATATTACTCCTCTCACACACATCATTCACCTCACACCAAACATTAATTATGGATTCATGTTATTATAAACATCCAAACCAGCAATGATATATATATTGTAGCTTTGCAGTGAGCTATAGCTCTTCTAAAAACATTTTTCAATATTAAAATAAATACATAAAATGTATCTCAAAACCTTAAACTCAGGTAAAAGGGCCGGGACTGTTTGCCAATTAATAAATTGAATCATCTGTACCATATATCATTGATTGGCACGTTCATTGTGCCAAGGAAGGAAGCAATCAGTCTTATTGCTGCCAATAGAAATACCCCAACTACTTTCAAGCGTAATATTTGAGATGGATGCACTGGCGTTGCTAGAAGATTTTGCAAATGGAAGGATTAGGAGAGAACGCGCGTTCAGGGATCATGCGGACCTCCTTGCCCATGATGATGACTGGCTAATAAGCAGATTCAGATTCCCTAGAGCTGTGCTCTTGGATCTCTGTGCTGAATTGGGCCCGGTTTTGGAGAGACCGTCCAGGCGGAACCGTGCCATTCCGGTCCAGCTGCAGGTGCTCACCACTCTGGGGTTTCTTGCAACTGGTTGTTACCAGCGGGAATTAGCCGACAGGTATGTGTCTGATGGACATGATTCTTACTATTCTGCCCAAAGTCCCTTTTTGGAAATAATGCCTTCAAATATGTTATATTTATTTACTAGGTCTGGGATGTCACAGCCGTCCCTGAGCGCAATAATGCCTGCATTATCCATGTCTTGGATGGGATCATTAAAATGAGCAGGCGATACATCACGTTTCCATATACTGTGGGGGAGCAGGCCTAAATTAAGATGCAGTTTGCAGCAATGTCTGGTTTCCCAAACATAATCGGCGCAATTGACTGCACCCATATTGCTATAAGGGCCCCGTCCGAGGATGAATTAGTTTTCGTCAATCGGAAACATGTACCTGGAAGGCCTAAACGTGTTGTGAGGGTCTGCTGGGAACGTCTGGCAGAGTCTCCTGTCAGAAGGAGCTTTAGCTCACACCTCCGGCAGAACTTTGAACACGTCCCGGGGGAGGCGGGGGACATCGAGTCCGAGTGGACCATGTTCCGCGCCTCCATTGCCGAGGCGGCTGACCGAAGCTGTGGCCGCAAGGTGGTCGGTGCCTGTCGCGGCGGCAACCCCCGAACCCGGTGGTGGACACCGGCGGTAAGGGATGCTGTCAGGCTGAAGAAGGAGTCCTACCGGGTCTTTTTGGCTTGTGGGACCCCTGAAGCAGCTGATAGGTACCGACAGGCCAAGCGGGATGCGGCTCGGATGGTTGCTGAGGCAAAAACTCGGGCGTGGGAGGAGTTTGGAGAGACCATGGAAAACGACTTCCGTACGGCTTCGAAGCGATTCTGGTCCACCATCCGGCGTCTCAGGGTTGGAAAGCGGTCTGCCACCAACACTGTTTACAGTGGGGATGGTGTGCTGCTGACCTCGACGCGGGACGTTTTGGGTCGGTGGATGGAATACTTCGAAGACCTCCTCAATCCCACCGGCACGCCTTCCAATCTGGAAGCAGGGTTTGGGGACTTGGGGTCGGGCTCTCCAATCTCTGGTGCCGAGGTCACCGAGGTCGTTAAAAAGCTCCTCGGTGGCAAGGCTCCGGGGGTGGATGAGATTCGACCGGAGTTCCTCAAGGCTCTGGATGTTGTGGGGCTGTGTTGGTTAACGCGGCTCTGCAATATTGCGTGGACATCGGGGGCAGTTCCCTTGGATTGGCAGACCGGGTGGTGGTTCCCCTGTTTAAAAAGGGGGACCACAGGGTGTGTTCCAACTACAGGGGGATCACACTTCTGAGCCTCCCTGGTAAGGTCTATTCAGGGGTTCTGGAGAGGAGGGTCCGACGGATAGTCGAACCTCGGATCCAGGAGGAACAATGCGGTTTTCGTCCTGGCCGTGGAACACTGGACCAGCTCTACACCCTCAGCAGGGTCCTGGAGGGTGCGTGGGAGTTCGCCCAACCGGTCTACATGTGTTTTGTGGACTTGGAGAAGGCGTTCGACCGTGTCCCTCGGGGGGCCCTGTGGGGGGTGCTCCGGGAGTATGGGGTACCGGGCCCCTTGATACGGGCTGTTAGGTCCCTGTACGACCGGTGCCAGAGTTTGGTTCGCATTGCCGGCAGTAAGTCGGGCTTGTTTCCAGTGAGAGTTGGACTCCGCCAAGGTTGCCCTTTGTCACCGATCCTGTTCCTAACTTTTATGGACAGGATTTCTAGGCGCAGCCAAGGCGTTGCGGGGATCCGTTTTGGTGGCCTCAGGATCGGGTCTCTGCTTTTTGCAGATGATGTGGTCCTGTTGGCTTCATCAGAGTGTGATCTACAGCTTTCGCTGGAGCTGTTCGCAGCCGAGTATGAAGCGGCTGGGATGAGAATCAGCACCTCCAAATCTGAAGCCATGGTCTTGAGCCGGAAAAGGGTGGGGTGCCTCCTCCGGGTCAGGGATGGGGTCCTTCCCCAAGTGGAGGAGTTTAAGTATCTGGGGGTCTTGTTCACGAATGAGGGAAAAATGGAGCGGGAGATCGATAGACGGATTGGTGGGGCATCTGCAGTTATGCGGGCGCTCTACCGGTCTGTCGTGGTGAAGAGAGAGCTGAGCCAAAAGGCGAAGCTCTCGATTTACCGGTCGATCTACGTTCCTACCCTCATCTACGGTCATGAACTCTGGGTGGTGACCGAAAGAACGAGATCACGGATACAAGCGGCTGAAATGAGTTTCCTCCGCAGAGTGTCTGGGCTCTCCCTTAGAGATAGGGTGAGAAGCTCAGTCATCCGGAGGGGGCTCAGAGTAGAGCCGCTGCTTCTCCACATCGAGAGGAGTCAGTTGAGGTGGCTCGGGCATCTGGTCAGGATGCCTCCTGGACGCCTCCCTGGTGAGGTGTTTCAGGCACGTCCCACCGGGAGGAGGCCCAGGGGAAGGCCCAGGACACACTGGAGGGACTATGTTTCTCGGCTGGCCTGGGAGCGCCTTGGGGTTCCTCCCGAGGAGCTGGAACAAGTGGCTGGGGAGAGGGAAGTCTGGGTCTCTTTGCTTAGGCTGCTGCCCCCGCGACCCGACCCCGGATAAGCGGAAGAAAATGGATGGATGGATGGATGGAAACATGTACACAGTATTAATGTGCAAATCCTATGTGATTCCCACATGACGATCACTAATATGGTGGCACGATGGCCTGGGTCAACACACGACTCCTGTATCTTGACCCACAGCAGTGTAGGGAACAGACTGCAGGCAGGCGCTGTGCGTGATGGCTGACTGCTCGGTAAGTCCTCACCGTCATTAGAAATGCTGCTTGTTGACGCCTGAATTAAACGTGTTATCACCTGCAGGTGATAGTGGCTACCCTCTCAGGAGCTGGCTTCTGACCCCGTTCCCAGACCTACAGACAGCAGAGGAAATGCGCTACAACTCCTGTCACACGCGTGCACGCTCAGTCGTGGAGTGTGCCATAGGCCTGTTTTATGTAGGTGGATCATTGGATGCCTCGGGTGGCAGACTATTATACCACCCTACAAAGGTCTGCAAGATCGTGAGGGCATGTGGAATTCTCCATAACATGGCACTGAGAATCGGAATTCCCCTCCCTCCTGGCCTACCCCCTCCCCAGCATGAGAACCCCGACCCACAGCCGCCTCCTCCTCGACAGGAAGCCTTCGCCCAGGGAGCAAGGATCCGCCAGGATGTAATGCGGCGTTTGAGATAACAACGACAAGGTTCATTTATTAACATTTTTTATTGTATCATTTGAGGTACCAATGGCTGTCACTATGTCGCACAGCACACTTTATTTCCTTTAACTCGTTTGTCACAGAATTGATGGCGCTGATGGTGTCTCTCTGTGTCTGCATCACAGCTTCAGTCAGAACCCGACCACTGCTGGATGCATCACGGGCACCGGCAGCACTGGTGCTGGGGGCAGCCGGACGCTGGGCAACCTCATATTCCTCAGCCTCCTTATCCTCGTCACCTACCGACTGTGGAAGAGCTGAAAAGACACGGCATATTAGTCTGTCTCCTTAAAACATGCTCAAATTTGTTAACGTAGCCACGTAATAAAATATATACAAAAGGTGATTTACCGGGTTCACCTGTCGTTTCTGCGAGGTCGGTGTCGCCCTCCTTCTCTGACACAATACCGTACACGCTTGATGTTCCCATGATACTTGCCATCTTCCTGTCCAGTGGTGTCAGCTCAGGTGTACACCTACCCCCTCCAGTAGCAGACCCACTCTGGCGGTGGGAAGCAAGATTTTTTTTTTTGCCTCGACTTTGAGGTCCGACCACTTTTTTTTTTATTTCGGGTAACGTCCTGTCAGTTGCACTGACAGTCTGCACTGCAGATGCCACATGCTGCCACTCGCAGTTCTTCCTTTTATGTGTGACACCATTGCTGTGTCCACCAAATAAAATGTCTCTTCTAGCCTCCACTTCACCCACTAGCACTTCAATCTCCATCTCCGTAAAGTTTCTCTTCTTGGTTTTTTTTTTTTGTTTTGACATATTTCCCCTCTTCTTCATATGCATCAATATCCATGTCCTGCTTTGCATTGACATTTTATAGCCAGATTTGGGCGTGTTCAGGGCGGGATATGAGCCAAATTCACGTGCGCAAACTTCCAAGAAGACTGATTTATAAACGGGGAATTGCTCACACCTGTGCATAGGCATGGTTTTATTAATCAGAAATCTTTTTGGCGTGTGCAAACTTTTTGTTTTGGTCGTATGTACACTTTTAGTAGGGATTCTACGCAATCTTTTATAAATGAGACCCCTGCTCTCTTCATGTCAGTGTGGTAATGTCATTGGTAAAGTTGTTAAAGAGTATCTTAAATATAAATTTGACTAGCAAACTGATGCAATAAGTAGGGGCAGATTGGCTTGAAGTAATATATTCTTGTTAGCAATCGTTACAGGCAAATAAGGATGCAACCATCGTTGTTTGGCATCCAAGTGGTTTCACTTGCAAAGGAAATAAGGTTTTTGCTGTTAAGTAGATAGTCAAGTTTGGAGGTTTAGTTGCAGAGAAGAACCTTCATTCCACCCAAGATTGACCGCCAAATACAAGCACTGTCTCTTCTCAGAGGAGTGCGTGACAGAATTATGTTGCCACCAGCACAGAGCTTGCTTAACATTGGTAGGATATGTGTATAAGTGCATCTGCAGCCACAGTGAGGCCTTGTGGCCTTAATAAACCCCAAACACTAATAGGGCACGAATGGGTAACCACCAGTAAAGATTCAGCATAGTAGTTGAGTATATCAGCATATTGCAAAAGTTTGGAAGAAAAATAATAGATATGAATATTGGCTCTTCACATAAACTAAATGTATTTGCTAATAAAACATGTTTTATTACTCTTGCTGCTGAAAGCTAAACATAAAACATTGTAAATGTAAAGGCCAAAAACAGATCTGCATCATTGCCAGAAGGCTTACCTGTAATCATAACAAATAGAGGTAAACTCAGTAGTAATACTTCCTAGCTGTTGTTGCTTTTTCTTTTGGACAAACCTTTTGTCAGAAACACACCAGATCTTTGCTTACTAGGTGTGAGTAAAAGTCAAGTATATATGCACTATATTCACAAAACTAGGATGTTTTACAGACCTTTTCCCTGTTGTAAATTTTTCCTTCATTTTTCTAAACAAATCCAGCTAAAATTGTTTCGCAATGCCAGATTGTTAATCTTTCTAAACAAAGTTAATGTACCCAAACTTTTCAGAGAAACCAGATTAACCCTTAAGAGATTTAACTGATTAACTGTATTGTGTTTGACTGTAAGTCATCTTAAAGCATTAACTCCGTGTGTGGGTATGTTTAAGAAGCCGCTTCACCCTGATGAATCTGTATGTATTGTATATGTTTCTATGATTTAACTCAGCAGCAGATCAAAGCTGTTTGTCTGCAACCAAGTGCAGCATGTCGTTCACACTACAGAGCATGACACACCTTCTGCCAGTGGAGACTCCATCTGTTGCAGAATCCATTCTGCGGCTGCATCACTTTGCCTTTTCTGGAAACCCAAAAGAAAGCACAGATTTGAACTTACCTGACATTTTCAGATATGTGTTACTTAAGTGTGAGTGGTTTTCTGCAGTGTCTCATCTGTTTTTTAGTTATATATCAGGCTCTCATTGATAAAATATGTAATGTGATAACTGAAACTACAAAGCTAGAAGAAGGACTCACTTCTTGTGTTAAAAAACAAAGGCTTCTGTAGATCTGTCTACCAATACTATTCAAAACTATTGGTTAGAAAAAACCTGCTGATCAGCTCACATTAAAAGAACGATATTGCAGAGGAAAAATAGCTGTCCTGTGGATAAGGTATATCTTTAACGGCTCTTCAGCGATTTTTTTCTGAAGCTCTCTTTTGTGTGAGATAGAAACCCCATCAGAAATGATCTGATGGGGTTTCTTAACTGTTATGTTTGGTTTAATGTTTAGCAGCTGTTTAAAGAAGGATCCAGAAGAGAATATGCCTTGAGATGTAAAGTTTTCTAAAGGAAGAAAAACATGAACCTGGCAAGCCATAAAGAAAAACTTTTCCATCATAAATTCAAAAAATGGCAGATTTCGCTATACTATAAGTGATAATAAGAATTAAAATACCCATTTACAATTCTGAATGTAATTCCTCTCTATAATTGATTTTGCATAACAGATCCTTCTAAAAAAAACTCTACAAGGGGCAGTTTAGGGACTCATATCAGCCGAGAAATTGCCAACATACTCCGGTGCAGCGGGACTGATGGCGGGTCTTATCTACTTTCTTTCACTCACGAAGAAGAAAAGCTTTTTCCGCTTTCCTCAAATGACGTCACGTCCTTTCTGTCTGTGCCACCCTCGTAGTGAACACGCGTTGTCCTTCTTAGCTCAAGTGAGTGTCTTATTTTTTGACCAAAAACAGCAGGATTCTACGGGGAAATAGCCCCGACATCTAAGTAAAGATCTAATCCTCCAGCCCCGACAGTTTTAAGCGTTGAAGAGGGCTGTTTACGCCTGATTTAAGGGATTTTACTGCTCGCTTAGCTGCTGGTTGCTTAGCTTATAGCTGCGAGAGGAAAACGCGTGCCATCTATTGAGTGTAACATGAAAGAAGTTTTTCATATATCCGTCACTTTTTCACATTGGTTTGTCACACGTGATAAACATGTATTTATTTAGATACATTAAATATAACACTAAAAAGACGGTCCTCGTTGACGCAACTTGGAAAAGCCATGTTGCCCGAAAAGTCTTAATAAAGGTTGCCGTCCCTGGGGAAAAAAACAATCTAGCCACGAGGCAGAGAACAAAAAAATACAACTTAGAATAGAGTAGAAATTACCTGTATTGCCCCTCTGTGGTAAAATTGAGGTGCACCAGTAACAAAATGACAGTAAGTAAATGGAAGCGTGCAGATTCTCACCAAGGTAGAATGACAAACTCTGAAAGTAAGAGAGACTGTACAGTAAGGGCAGATTTACACCTTAAAAATACTGTAGTTATTAAAAGCAGCATGCTCAGATTTAATGAGATTTGCAGTTGAGCACGATCGTTTAAAACATGTCCCAAATATGTTTGTATATTTGTGCATTAAAAGCGGACTAGAAGAAATAGAGAAACTGTAAATAACAGCAGAGATGTAACCCCTTTTTGAGTCTGTGGAAGCGGTGATGGTTATAAAGTAGACCAATATCTTGATGACTCCCTGTGTTCCAGGATGCGTTACGTTGCTGCTTACCTGCTCGCCACCCTGGGTGGCAATGAGAACCCCGTGGCTAAAGACATCCAGAAGATCCTGGAGAGCGTTGGCATCGAGGCTGATGACACCCGTCTGAACAAGGTACAGGGCCCCCGCTTTCGTTTTTTACCTCCTGGTAACAGTGACTGGTTTCACCAGCAGCTGGACACGTCTTCAGATGTTCATGTTTAGTTTCTGCTTCCAACAGGTCGTCTCAGAACTCAAAGGGAAGAATGTCAATGAAGTGATCGCCACTGGTACGTTTGCTCTTTTTTTTTTTTTGTTATGTCTGTGTTTAGTTAAGAAGTCACATGCTATGATTTGTGCTTTTAATTTTCTTAAAAGTAGTTCAAACATGGCTGTAATTTGTTCTGTTTGGTGTTGTGAGAAGAAAAACATGGTGAAAAAAATAAAAGAAGTAGTAAGAATAAAATATAAATTACAATAATAACCCATGAAAACATACCAACAGAGTTTTGTTTTCAATTCTACTTAATGAATAATTTAGTAGTTTCTTTTGACAATTTAAGATTTTAGTAATTGTAAAAAAAAAATGACAAAAAATTTAGTTGTAAAGTGTTTTTAATGAACATGATCGGTCTTTTTAACAGAACACTTAGTTCTGTGTAAGCAGACGTCATTTTAATGAAATACATTGGTTGAGCTGGAGAATATCCACATCTTTGAATTGTACTATGGTTAAAGGAGCATGGGGCAGAATGAAGAAACAAAACTCACGAGCGGTGCTGCAAGTAACTGCAGCCCACCCGCACAGGAGCGCGCACAAACACTTCACACAAAAAAACATACCTCTTCACAGTGACACAGCCTACTTCTTTTCTTAGTGCCACTTTTTAGTGGGCTGTGAGTCGTCCTTGGTCGTTTCCCAGTTGCAGAAGAATCCATTCTCACAATTGAATCAATAGAGGTCTGCGGCCATTTTTCTAACTCTTAAAGCTGTTGAGAACGCGCAAGCAGTGTCAATTGACGTCACACCCGTAGGATAACGCAGGAAATTTGGGCCCCGAACTGCGGCACATTTTGCAGCACACAGCCAGTTTAAGAAAATGGAACAATACATGGGTGGGCTCATTCTTTTTGGTTTATAAAGCTTCATCACTCAACAGCATAAAAAAACTGGACATGGGTGTTTACTTTATTGACAAATCCTGCCCCATGTTCCTTTAAATGTCAGTATTTTAACTTTATCATCTATAAACCTTGATTGACTGTTGGGATTTATTTTACGTGAAGCGATCAATTTAGAAAAACAACCAACCATCAATGGAAATCCTGGATAATGCCCAGGGTAAGACATGTTTTTGCTGCGTCTCATGGTTCACCTGTACTTTCTCTCCCAACATTTTTTTCTTCAGGTTACAACAAGCTGGCCAGCGTACCAGCAGGTGGCGCTGTTGCTGTTGCCAGCTCTGCAGGTGCTAGCTCAGGTGGAGCTGCAGCTCCTGCTGCAGGTGAGGATTTGACCCCAGCACCTTATTTGTCCTCACTTTGTTCAAGTGTTATAAAATATAATTAATGCATGCTCCTCAGTTAGTTATTTTATTACAATTTAATAACCCAGAAATATGTATCAACCTTATGAGGTTGACCTGGTGAGTAGAAATCATATAGGTAATATAATTCATGCTATATTTTTTTACTGTGTTATAGTAAAGTCATATTTTGACACCTTTTAGAGAAAAAAATCTGATGTACTTTTGATTGAAAATGATTGAAAATTTTGTTTTGCAGCTGTCGAAGAGAAGAAGGAAGAGAAGAAAGAAGAGTCTGAGGAGTCTGATGACGACATGGGATTCGGCCTCTTTGACTAAACTTTTTGAAGTCATAATAAAGTTTCTGAAAACAGAAAATACTTCTGGTCTCGGTTGTCAAATGTTTTTAGAAATCCATGTTGTGATAGTATTAAATCAGTGAAAAATGTGACATTTAGTACTGGAATTCAGACAACTAGAATTTTAGGGATAAGGATTAGATGACACACGGTAAGGTGCTACGTAGGTAATTGGTTTTGAGGGGAAAAGGTGAGGCCTTATGTGCATGCAGCCGGAGTACATGGTAGACAGTAGGTGGCATCATTGACTAGTGAAACGGAACAGTGTAAGAGATTCTTTTGTTTTGGCCATGTTCAGCGTTTTGAATAATTTACTGACCGCCACAGATTCTAAAAACGGCTGCATTATTTACAGCTTCACACTGAAACGTGCCACTGTCCTGTAGGTGCATTTATAAAAATAGAAATGCATCTTTGCAGTCATCCTCAATTTAGATGATTTTATTAAATACCAGATTCTTTATTAAAATAGATTAGGAATTTTATTTTCCTTAAACATTTGATAAAGTGAACATGATTATGACTTTGTATTTGTATTTTCTACTGAAAAACAAGTTTTTTAATGTTAGGCTTACAGAAAAATCTGACAAAAATAGGTGACTTGATGTTTAGATATCAAAATATACCAGAATATGTTCAAATAACAGTAATGTATGTTTATTCTCCTAGAAATGTTCAGAAATCAGTAAACTTTCCAGTGCTCAAGGAAGAACACCTGGAATTTTAGCTATTTACAACATCATTGTTATAAAACTCACTAGTTCTACTAGATGTGACCTTAAGTAAACTCATCTGACTGGTTATGTATATGCTGCTTTTATTGCCGTCGTCACCCTCATCCCTTGAGAGGTACTTCTCAGCTGTAACAGAGGAAGGTAAACAACCTTAAGCCATTTCAGTACAGAAGATAAATAGCTGAACTATTCATCTAGTTAGAGCTCTCTTTCATAATATACTAAAATCTATGGTTGTCACTACAGGCGTTTTAAATTGATTTTCTATTTCTGTAAAGGAAACCACCTAACCTGTATAAGAATAAGAAATTAATAAGACTATCAATATAAATATTTCTCTAATTCATTTTGTCAGGTTCTTGTGTGTACTGATATTACTCAATACTAAATCTTTTTAAATGTGTTAACTTCGTTGTTACACAAACAAATCATCTGAGCAGGCTCACGTGCTCTACCATGAGTCATCAGAAATGTGTAATTTGTTCTTCTGTCCTTGTTCCCGACAAAGTTCACACACCCAGTCTTAATCCCTTGCCACTCTGATTTTTTATTCCAAATGTAAATAAAATACAGACACAGCAGATATATTACGGATCTCAGAAAAAAAAACTGCAACGTGATGCTTAAATGTAATAAATTATGTTATACAGTAGGCTATGTTGTTTTGAAGAAAAAAACAGTGTTTAAGGTAAAATATAAGGAAAGTGGGCTTTTTAAAAAAATCAGGTACCATCCAGAACAGTAGGCTATATATTTTATACATTTTTAAGCATGAAAATATAGAGGACATTTCACTTTCATGTTTAAGCTGGTGACAGCACATTTGTATTCAAATATTAAATATATATAACAGGTAAAGCTACTTACAGTAATTATTTCAACGGTGCGTTTGTTTTAAAAAATTGGGGTATTTTAGTTGTGATTTCTAATTTTAAAAAATAGTTTACATAGCCTAATACGGCCTAATACAGACAGGGGGATAGATTTGATCTCGGTTACCTGGATACAAGAAGGCCCCGCCCCCGTCGAGTTGTGACGTCTCCTCTAAACGCTTTATTTACCGACGTTCAGCACGTAGCGCTCATAGTTGATCCTCGTTAGCGGACAGTGAAGGTTACCTGCTTCAACAGTGCTTGAACGGCAACCTTTTTAACTGTCTCGAAATTTTAATAGTTTATTCTGTTCAGCTTTTCTTCAAGAAACTCGATTTTTAGATTCTGCTAGCTAAATTACCCTACACCACGCTTTGCTAGAAAGCTAGCCTTTTGTTTTGCTAACAGCGCAACCAGTCGAAGAGCGCCGACCTCCTCAAAAGGCTACCGAAATCCGGTAAGGTGAGATGTTGTTTAATATCCATTTCTATTCCTATGTGTCGACGGTGTTTATATTCGGCAGGAAATGATCCCTTGGGGGTTTTTGCAAGTTCATTGTTTGTATCACAGCATTAGCACTGCTTGTGTGGCATTGGCGCTTTATGCGCTCTCCGCAGTTCACAGCGCACAACGGCCTGGCTTTTCTCCAATGCAGCTCTTATTGGGGCGTGGGGGTTTTCTCCCCCTAAAATGTCCTTTTAACCTCTTCGTGCCAAGTTGCTTATAATTAAACTCTTGTGTTTCAGAATCATGACTTCCCAGGTGAGACACAACTACCATCAGGACTGCGAGGCTGCAATCAACAGGCAGATCAACCTGGAGCTGTATGCCTCCTACGTCTACCTGTCTATGGTGAGTCCAAAAGATGAGCTGAGGGGGGAATAAAAACAGCTGCAGTAAACGTTTAGGGGAACTCTATGCGGAACAGATGTTTAATGAGGAACAATTGCCTGAAAGAGGAACCATGTAACATGGCTTGGATTTCATTTGAAATATGTTTTTGGCCTCTTGGTTGAGTAGGAGTTGCGGTTTTATACATGCAGATGGTCAAAACATAAAGGGTGTTTTTTGGAATCTTGTGTGTGTGTATGATTTTAAAATTATGTTGAATTACAAGCATTTCATGTAAATTTATCTGGGGTGTCTTTGAATATTTAATTCTAAATGCTTTAAGCGAACTTGGGCCTTTCTTCACAGGGTTACTACTTTGACCGGGATGATCAGGCATTGCACAACTTTGCCAAGTTCTTCCGTAATCAGTCCCACGAGGAGCGTGAGCATGCTGAGAAGCTAATGAAACTACAGAACCAGAGGGGAGGAAGGATCTTCCTACAGGACATCAAGGTATAAAGCAGTTGGGGGGAGGGGGGGGGGTGTTGGGTTATCTGTTGAGGATGTCAAACAAGTTTTGGGAGTGTCAAAAAAAGATACTGGGGGTGTGCGCATGATGTGCTTATCTTTTCTGGCCACTCAAGCCAACCCCTTCAAATTGAAGTAAAACATTAAACTGCTAGCAGAGTTTTAGCAGATGGGCTTGTCTTGATCTGTTTGACCCAGTTTAATGCCTTTTTGTGCCATTTCTTTTACAGAAGCCAGATAGGGATGAGTGGGGCAGTGGTGTGGAAGCCCTTGAATGTGCCCTGCAGCTTGAGAAGAGCGTGAACCAGTCACTGCTGGACTTGCACAAGCTCTGCTCCACTCACAATGACCCACATGTGAGTATTTTAAATCTTAAGTAGTTGGGACCCCCCCTAGTTGAAATATTAATCATGTAGACTTGACTTGATGTTGATGATTTCTAATCTCACTGTTTTACAGTTGTGTGATTTCATCGAGACCCATTACCTCGATGAGCAGGTGAAGTCCATTAAAGAATTGGGAGACTGGGTGAGCAACCTGCGCCGCATGGGAGCTCCTCAGAACGGCATGGCAGAGTACCTGTTTGACAAACACACTCTCGGCAAGGAGAGCAGCTAAATCCGTCCAGAACGCATCTATAATGCTTATGTATATGGACATTTCTATCTTGCTCCTATACATTTCATAAGTCTTCAGCATAAAATTGATCATTATAATTGTGTAACAGTTAGACATCTTTTTGGTTTTGTAGAACTAGTTGCTGCATGTTTGCTGTCTTGCTTTAGACAAAGTGTTAAAAGACCAAATAAATCTAACCCTCTGGATTCTAAATTGCTTGGTTTCTGTCCTTCAGTGTTTGTTACAAGTTGAGTGGGGGGGGGGGGGGGTTAGCTTGAATCTACTTAAAGATTTATTTGTCTTATATCTAAAAATAAAGTAGATGTTTCTAAAGTGTCTAGAAAAATAACAATTTTACCAAATTTTGGTTTAGACAAATTCTACAGGGGTCTGAGGGCTCAAGGGGTTTGAGCATAATTACTGTTTACTTCAGAGCTTCAAATCACAAGTATAGACCATCTTAAATGAGCAACTTGCTGCAAAACTAACCATCTAAGCCTGGAAAGTGTATCTTAGTTTGGGGTAATTGCTTTAAAGAGTCCCTTTTACACTAAAGTTAAACTGAAAATGTCTGCTTTTGAGTTGAAGTTCCAGCTGCTGCAAGTGTCGAACTAGTTGGATCATTACTTCCATGCTCTGAACAATGTACCACATTTGTCAGCTTTAAAGCATAGGGCTGCAAAAAAATAACCTATACAGACCCTTTCCAAAAAATATATCATGGAAAAGTTTTTCCATAATTCCATTCAAAACATTTACCAAGGTGTTGCAGCTCGATAAGGTAAGCCTCCCTAAAGGCTAAACCAGCTGCACCAATGTTTCCAGGCTGGAATTTACTGGTAGATGGTGTGAATGTACAGATACCTTACAAAATTTTTCAATATAATTGAAAAGTTTCAATTTCATTCAAAACGTTAAACTTGGATTATAGATTGAGGGCCCAAAATTTAAACGCTTGGAAGTATTATGTAATTTGGGCTTCCAGCTCAAAACCCATGAAAACCATAATTGGAATACTGTGAAAAAATCACAATTTCAGTTTTTGCTGAAAAATAAATTGGGCTCAAAATTATGGTACTTTCAAAACGATGTCAATCTTCAATACTTGGGTAGGGAAGCCCTTTGCCTTAATCACTGCCTCAATATACTGTGGCATTGCCTGGGAGTTAGAGAAGCCCAGATTAACTTTGCTTGCTGCCAGCTCTTTGTTTTTGGGTCTGGTGCCCCTAATTGTCCTCTTGATACCCCATAGATCCTCAATGGGGTTTAGGTCTGGCGAGATGGCTGGTTAGTCGAGCACTGTGATGGCATGGGCATCAAACCAGGTTTTGATGAAAGATGAAATCTCCATTCAAATCCTCAGAAGGAATCATTAAGTCACCTAAAACATTCTGGTAGACTGATGCAGTGACTTTGGATTTAAGCAAGCAGAGTTTACAAACACCTGCACCGGACATTGCACCCCAAATCATGACTGACTGTGGATATTTTACACTTGACCTAAAGCAGCTTGGGTTCTGTTCCTTTGAAACTTTACTTTTATTGTCCCCCGAGGGAAGTTTGCTTAAAAACATGGTAAAACAATGATATGAAATTAAAGACCATGAAATGAAACGGTCTTCCTCCAAACCCTTGAACCTTAATTTCAAAATGAAAGGCACACTTTACTTTCATTTGAAAGGACATTGGACCACTGGCCAACAGTCCAGTCCTTCTCCTTGGCCCAGTTGAAACGCTTCCTACGTGGTTCAGGCTCAAAAGTGGTTTGACCCGAGGAACCAGACAATTGTAGTAGCCCATCTCCCGGATGCGTCTGAATGTGGTGAATCTTCCGTTTGATAATCCGCTGAAGCCCACGGTCGGCACTTCTGCTGGTACATCTTCTGCCACATTTTGCCCTTCCACTAGACTTTCCATTGATATGCTCAACATATGCTGTGAACAGTCAACCTACTTAGCTATGAACCTTTGTGGCTTACCCATCCTATGTTACCCTAAGAAGTTGCCATATTTGGACCAGAAGTTCTAAAAAAGAAACTGCCCAGTCAGTCACTTTATCTGGATGGTATTAAATTGACCACCAGTAATGTAAAGAACCTCTGCGTTATTTTTGGCAGACATGTTGAATCGCATATTAAACAGGTTTCTAGGATTTCCTTTTTTCACCTTCAGAATATTGCTAAAATTAGAAACATCCTGTCCAGGAGTGATGCTGAGAAACTAGTCCATGCATTTGTTACCTCAAGGCTGGACTACTGTAATTCCTTAACTATTAGAAAGTCCACAAAATGCAACTAAAAGCCTTCAGTTGATCCAAAATACTGCAGCAAGAGTTCCGATATAAAGAGATCACATTTCTCCTGTTTTAGCTTCCTTTTATTGGCTCCCTGTTAAATCCAGAATAGAATTTAAGATCCTCCTTACATGCATATAAAGCCCTTAATAATCAAGTTATTAATATATATATTATATTGACAATTACATGACATTTATGCAAAGAGTCAGTATTTGCAGTGTTGGCCCTTCTTTTTCAGGACCTCTACAATTCGACTGGGCATGCTCTCAATCAACTTCTGGGCCAAATCCTGACTGATAGCAACCCATTATTTCATAATCACTTCTTGGAGTTTGTCAGAATTAGTGGGTTTTTGTTTGTCCACCCGCCTCTTGAGGACTGACCACAAGTTCTCAATGGGATTAAGATCTGGGGAGTTTCCAGGCCATGGACCCAAAATTTTAACGTTTTGGTCCCCGAGCCACTTAGTTATCAGTTTTGCCTTATGGCACGGTGCTCCATCGTGCTGGAAAATGCATTGTTCTTCACCAAACTGTTGTTGGATTGTTGGAAGAAGTTGCTGTTGGAGGGTGTTTTGGTACCCTTCTTTATTCATGGCTGTGTTTTTGGGCCAAATTGTAAGTGAGCCCACTCCCTTGGATGAGAAGCAACCCACACATGAATGGTCTCAGGATGCTTTACTGTTGGCATGACACAGGACTGATGGTAGCGCTCACCTTTTCTTCTCCGGACAAGCCTTTTTCCAGATGCACAAACAATCGGAAAAAGGCTTTATCGGAGAATATGACTTTGCCCCAGTCCTCAGCAGTCCATTCACCACACTTTCTGCAGAAGATCAATCTGTCCCTGATGTTTTTTATGGAGAGAAGTGGCTTCTTTGCTGCCCTTCTTGACACCAGGCCATCTTCCAAAAGTCTTCGCCTCACTGTGCGTGCAGATGCGCTCACACCTGCCTGCTGCCATTCCTGAGCAAGCTCTGCACTGGTGGGACTGCTGAATCCTCTTTAGGAGACGATCCTGGCGCTTGCTGGACTTTCTTGGACGCCCTGAAGCCTTCTTAACAAGAATTGAACCTCTTTCCTTGAAGTTCTTGATAATCCTATAAATTGTTGATTTATGGCAATTTTAGTAGCCACAATATCCTTACCTGTGAAGCCAATTTTATGCAACGCAATGATGGCTGCACGCGTTTCTTTGCAGGTCACCATGGTTAACAATGGAAGAACAATGATTTCAAGCATCAACCTCCTTTTAACATGTCAAGTCTGCCATTCTAACCCAGGCCTGACATAATGATCTCCAGCCTTGTGCTCGTCAGCACTCTCACCTGAGTTAACAAGACGATTACTGAAATGATCTCAGCCGGTCCTTTAATGACAGCAATGAAACAGTGGAATTTTCATGGCAAAGAAGGACTATGCAATTCATCTGATCACTGTTCGTAACATTCTGGAGTATATGCAAATTGCTATTATAAAAACTTAAGCAGCAACTTTTCCAATTTCCAATATTTATGTAATTCTCAAAACTTTTGGCCACGACTGTATTTATGCTGCAATAGGCTTAGACTGATGGACAGACTGACCACTTTTCTTCACTTTGCTACTTTTCTCTTTTACCACTGTCCAGTTGCATTATTTGCTGTTATTTCTACTATTAACTATTTTTTTCTCAGCGTTTTTCTCTTTTTTCTTCTTCAATGTAGAAAGTACTCTTATGTCAGATTCTTTCTTTCTGTGTCTCTGCTCTGTCTTCTCAAACCCCCATATGGTAGTGGTAGATGGCCGCTTGTACTGAGCCTGGTTCTGCTGGGGGTTTCTTCCTGTTAAAGGGGAGTTTTTCCTCTCCACTGTTGCTACATGCTTGCTCAGTATGAGGGATTGCTGTGGTTGGAAGTCTTCATCAATGAGACTCAAACTCAAGTCAATGACTCGATGCAATCTGCTGGGATTTCTTAAATAGAAAATCAACTTAAACTTTAAACTTATTGGAATGTTTGTATAATTGTATTGAAATGACTTTTCTTATAAAGTTCCTTGAGATGACATCTGTTGTGAATCAGCACTATATAAATAAACTGAATTGAACTGAGGATTTCAAGGGTGGTCTTCTGACCTGTTGTCAAGTCTGCAGTCTTTCCTATATAGAATCTAACTGAGACAATTGAACCAAAGTGAAGCCATACTTTGATTAATTTGACGTGATCCTAATTTCTTTCTTTTTTTCTGCAAAAACGGAGAATTAAGTGGTGATTTCTTCACAGTATTCTAATTTTTTGAATTCCTGTTTTCATGGTTTTTTTTAGCTGGAAGCCCAAATTATGTACAAATAAACAACAACATACTTGAAATCGTTTAAGTTGTGGGCCCTAGATCTATAATCTATAATAGTTTAACATTTTGAATGGAATTATGGAAATAAATAAACTTTTCAATGATATTCAAATTTTTTGGGAAAGGGTCTGTACATTCATGCTGTCTACCAGTAAATTCAAATAAAAATCAAGTCAAACTTTATTTATAAAGCGCTTTTCATACAAAATAGCATCTCAAAGTGCTTTACAGATTAAAATGACCCCACATAAACACCCCCCCCCCCCCAGAGTAAATGCACGCACACATCTCCCATGCATGCAGTAAACAAGGACATTGGGCCGAGTACGGATGAGCCAGGTAAGGAAACGCCATCAGGGGAGTCATCTGCATCGGCAGCAGCAGATCAACAGCAGCAGCCAAGGCACCGGGCCAGGGCGCCCAGCTAAGGGAAGGCTTAGACCTCCATCTCCATTCAAGCACTACCTGGAGAGCACCCAGGCAGCCACAGTCGAACCACCGCTCTCGAGGCAGAGGGCTCTCACAGAAAAAACACTGGTTCCCTTTATTAGCAAAATGGTTTTCTTTATGCTACACTGTTCTTGTAGATTAAGTATCCATTATACTTTTTCAAATTCTATTTTAAAAGAAGCACTGTTTTAGACCAGTAACATTTTCCTGATGTCCTGAAATCTTCTGTGTTTCAAAAACCTGTATAGCTACTAGAGTGTAAACCGTTATGTCTGCCTCTATTGTCACAAGGTCTTTTTGCTATTTGCACTTATTCGGCAAGTTTGTGTCCTCGTGTACTATACTTTGTTGGCTGTAGCATGACTCTTAAAGGATTTTGGTTTAGAGTCTAATCATGTGCTTTAAGGTGACACTTTACTTTTAACAGCTTGCTCTAAGAAGTCTTACTCATGTGTTCCAAGTGAAGCAAAGATGTTTTTCGACTTCAACCTGTTTCAAATGAAAACACTCTACATGTCCCTTTTCGTCTTTTTTTTCTTGGGGAAATCCATTAATTTCCAAACATTTATCCCAGTGCAAGTTTGAAGTCAGGAGGGGATTTTCAACTTATCAAAGGAAGCATTTTACAAGAAGTCCGAGTTAAATGTTTGAGGTCAGCATGCGTCAGACTTTTGGCATTTTGCTATCTGATTTCTGGTGTCCCTGTTTCCCTCCAGAATCTTAAGTTGCTGCTTCTAGTGTTTATCCAACAACAAAATAACATGGCTTTTGAAGCTGCATAGCAAACAATCATGACCATGTACTAAAGGTATGATTTTCAAAGGAAACTGGAAGAAATATGAACATGGAAGAAATAAAGCGGTCAGCCAGGTAAAATATGGACTGTGACACTTCATGTTGAAATTTACACAAATTATTTCTAGTGAAGTTAATACATTTAACTTAAACGGAAAGGTTTAATAAATGGTAAAATAAATATATTTTATTATGCATATGTGGCAATGTACAATACTGCCACTGGAAGTCCTGAATACTTTTCTATTGAAGATCGAGTAGCCATCCATCCGTCCATTTTCTTCCGCTTATCCGGGGTCGGGTCGCGGGGGCAGCAGCCTAAGCAAAGAGACCCAGACTTCCCTCTCCCCAGCCACTTGTTCCAGCTCCTCGGGAGGAACCCCAAGTCGCTCCCAGGCCAGCCGAGAAACATAGTCCCTCCAGCGTGTCCTGGGCCTTCCCCTGGGCCTCCTCCCGGTGAGACGTGCCTGAAACACCTCACCAGGGAGGCGTCCAGGAGGCATCCTGACCAGATGCCCGAGCCACCTCAACTGACTGTTCTCGATGTGGAAGAGCAACGGCTCTACTCTGAGCCCCCTCCGGATGACTGAGCTTCTCACCCTATCTCTAAGGGAGAGCCCAGACACTCTGCGGAGGAAACTCATTTCAGCTGCTTGTATCCGTGATCTCGTTCTTTCGGTCCAGTGTTCCACGGCCAGGACGAAAACCGCATTGTTCCTCCTGGATCCGAGGTTCGACTATCCGTCGGACCCTCCTCTCCAGAACCCCTGAATAGACCTCACCAGGGAGGCTTAGAAGTGTGATCCCCCTGTAGTTGGAACACACTCTGTGTTCCCCCTTTTTAAACAGGGGGGCCACCACCCGGTCTGCCAATCCAAGGGAACTGCCCCCGATGTCCACGCAATATTGCAGAGCCGCGTTAACCAACACAGCCCCACAACATCCAGAGCCTTGAGGAACTCCGGTCGAATCTCATCCACCCCCGGAGCCCTGCCACAGAGGAGCTTTTTAAGATCGAGTAGCGTTCCTCCAAAATAGAAGGGTAATCAGAATTTATGATTAATCTCATCTAGATGTCATTTACAGTATTTACATAACTTTTTTAAAGGTATTTTAAAAGAATAGCTAAAAATCCAAACAAACCTTCATAAATGTTAAACAGCAGGTAAATAAAAAGATATTTCCTGAAATTCAAACCCCAATAAATCCAAATCCATGGTCAGAATAAACCTAATGACTGGACCTTATTTCTGCTTTTGAACTTCAATAGAAAACAGAAAGTGTCCTTGTAAGCTTGGTTATGTTTGGGAACCTACAATATTTAAACATGATCAGTCAGCATAAAATTATTCTTGTGTTTTTATCATAGACTGTATAACGTTTTTTGTGCATTTTAATGGGAGATCCCAGCTTTCTGGTACTATACTTGTTACGCTGCCAGCCAGAACTGATGAGTTTGATAACTTAAAAATCATGAGACTTACCGGATACTTTGGGTCCAAAATGACTGAAAGGGGAATTGTTCCTGGATATATATTTTTAATGAACCTTTTCGGTTTTCTTGTTGGCATGTTCAAGAATTATCTATCCTCTGCCTAAAGTTCACTTTATGTCCTTATGTCTTTATACTCAAAGTGACAGTCAAAAATCTCATATCTTTTTAGTCCATTAGGTTTTCTTGTGAAAGCCTCATTTGATCACTCTTCACATCAGTCTGGGGATTCATTGATACATTTAAAACAAACATAAATTAAGTGCTTTTTATGTCACATTAAGGGGATCAGGGTTGGTAAGGATTTCTAATTAGTAATCCCTGACTTTCTTTTAGCTTGGGGTGTAAATATGTGGCAACAGTCTCATTTGTGAGGTGTTCTGGGCATGTCTCACTGGGAGGAGGCCCAGAAGACCCAGGACACACTGGAGGGACTGTTTCTCGGCTGGCCTGGGAACGCCTTGGGATTCCTCCTAAGGAGCTGGACCAAGTGGCTGGAGAGAGGGAAGTCTGGGTCTGTCCGTGCGACCCGATCTCGGATAAGCAGAAGAAAATGGATGGATGGACAGCGTCTCATTTTATTTAGACACATGCCGCTATGTTGGTTGACAAGATTCATCTTGCCAACATGTACAGTAGGAAGGAAAAAGACAAAATATTAAAAAGTTACAAGTCTGAACTTTTACAGTCCTATCAGAAACTTAAGGCATGTGACATTTGCTTAATTCAACTTGGACTTTAATCAGAACTGTGAATTTAAGTCTAATGAGACTGAGTAAAATATACTCTAGGTATGTCTGAAGTAAAAAAAAAAAAAAAAAAGACTCTGTGACCTTTGTTAAGTACAGTGAAGTCAACACTGTATATTATAAGGGATTGTAATTTGAATTTGAGCCATTTTCTCTTTTTAAATGATTTTGCACTGGCCTTACAATATTATTGAAGGTTGTTGGTCAGATATATTTAGAACCATGTTTGCCTGATGAAGATCAGCAACAGAAATGTTGCTCAATAAATTTCCCCAGGATGTTAAACAAGAGCAGGAGTTTTGTTTCCGTTTTCCTGAAATTATCTGCTCTTCAGCTGCACACTTGTTTCAAGTTACAGCTGAGAAGAGAAAATTGTGTTCTTTTAGATTAAAATGTCAAACTTTGATTCCAAAACACATTCAGAAGAGTCAGCAGGCAGTTAGTGGCAGTTCCTCTTTATGAATACCGTCAAAACACTCCCACAATATAAATGATTCAAACAAACAAAAAACAGAAACAGGTAAGTGAGGAACACCGTTTCTGAAATGAGAAGTGCTGTAAAGAGCAATCAACACTGTTATCACTGTTTTATCAAATTAGTTGAGGAATATATAGATGTACGTGGAGAGCTTCAACAGTTCCTGCAAAACATAGGGGTTTATGCTTCTTCCAGCTCCACCAGCACACCGTCACAGTCTTTGGGATGAAGGAACATGACAGGTTTCCCATGAGCGCCTATCCGAGGCTCCGCCGACAGCGTTCTGATGTTCTTTGACTTCAGGTCGGACACCGCGGCAGTAATGTCGTCCACCTGCAGATGGGAGGAAAACTCTGTTAATCATTCATCTGCAGTTAGTTTATCGTACACTTTACCCTACTGTACCATAAACTGAGACAACAAGTCCCCTCTGTGAATCACTTCTACTTATGCACAGCACTGTTTTGTAGTAATACTTATGAACTAAAAAGTAATAAATGTTAAGAAAACTTTGCTTCCAGCAACATGTTGAGTTTGAGTTTTGCTCAGTTGCTCAGCCTAGCATTAATGACATTTGAGACTCAACAGTCTCTGCTAATTAGCAATTTTCACAGAAATTTCTTCTATTGTTTCATACTCAGTATCCATCCACAAAAATTTGGCTAGTCTGTTTTTTTTTAACTGATTATTTCCAGATTGTTATTTCACACTTACAATGCTCTTTTTAATTTAATCCCACCCAAGGCTAACATTTTTACCCATCAAACCAAGGAATAGCAAAAGGTTAGACTACTATCTTCATTCTTTATAAAAAATATAATCCAAAACAAGATTCTTTTAATAAAAAAATTATTATAATTAATTGTGCTTGGAATGATTACTGTTACACTAAAATCAAGAGGAGGTTGGACATATTTTCCTGTTTAAGTAGAAATTTAAAGAAAGAAGGTTTTTTTCTTTGACTGCACTAATGTCTGTAATTTTCCTTTTTGAACAACAGTGGCAGTGTCTTCTGATTATATGGTTTTGAACAACCTTCAGAGGGAACACGTTATTTGTTACAGATTCCCTATGTTTGGCTCATAGAGCTGCACAGCAGTTATCAGCATTTTGGCCTTGCAACAAGTGTGTGTGTTTCTCTGTGTGTGAGAGAGAAAGACAGAGCATAGTTGTTTCTCTTCATAATTGTACAGGATGATCAGTGTGTACCGTCCCTTGCTCATTGTCCTCTATAGATATGCACCAGTATTGCAACAAAATATAATCGACTTCTCAAAAGAAAACTTTTTTTAAACCAGGCAAATCTTCATTAAGAAAGGATGAAATGTTGGTTGAGCTATCTATTTTTATCAGCAATGTCAGGAAGTGTGACCCTTGAGAATATCAGAATCCGCTTTATTTGCCGAGTTTGTGCACACAAGGAATTTGACTTTGGTCTGCTTTGCTCTCAATGAAGACATTTAAATTATAAAAGCATACAAAAGGTAAAATAAAACTAAGACTTGTTTTCTTTCTTCCAACTATGTATATATACAGTGTTTTTACAAGAGAGGAAGACATGGTTGAATTTGTGCAAATACGCATGGCATCAATATGAGCACTATGAGTGTTAATTGTTCATCAGAGAGACCGCCTGTCTCTGTGGCTGCTGTTTTTTGCAAATTGTGCTATGTAGTGTGTCCAGGATGTGTGAGGTCTGCAGAGATTTTAGCCCCCCCTTTTCCCAACCCTTGACCTGTACAATTGCTGGATGGAGGGAAGGTTAGCCCTGATGACGTAATAATGAGGAAATGTTTTAAACTTCCACTTAAAGTTCCATTTTGTGTCCAAGGAGAAAGAGCTTCTTTTAATTAGGTCGTGCCTGATAGAGTTGTTATCCAACCTTACTAGAGCTGAGTGGTTTTTAATTTTTGCTGAATTTTCCCTTAGTTTCTATACTTTCCTCACATCTAGTCATTACAGCATATTGTGCAGTCGTCATTTAATAAAGCAAGGGATGTGGGCATATGGAGGACAAAGGAAGACGTGTTAGACCTAAAAGCCATCTACAGCAGATGAAAAGTGCTACTATAGGAAACTGGAAAAATAGCCAGCAAAGGTTTAACACAGGACCTGAGAACTGCATCATCTTTCACTACGGTTAGGATTTTACCAAATGGCTCTTTGAGAATAAACTTGGCTGGCATTAAAAAAAATTCAAGCCAGCCAACCTGTTATCTTTGGGGTGTTTTATAGATTCAACTAAAGAAATTGAAACAAATGTTGTCCTTGCAACAAGCTGCTGTATTATAGTGCATCTCTGTTGAAGCCTTTTAATACCCTAATTTTACCCTAGTTTTATGGGTCTGTCTGAACGTGTGTAGAACTACTGAACAATACCACTTTAAAAGATGACCAAAAGGCCTGGTTGCCTGACCTAAAAACATAAAATAAAGGAATGACTCAACACTTTTGCACAGACCAGTTAAAATATTAGTCACCTGCTTTGGAATGTGACTATGATCTGCATTATTAGTTTTCTAGATGTTAATCCAACTTTAAAAATGTGCTCTACTTCAAACTAAAAGTTTCAGGGTCGTCAATTTCACACCTCAATACAAATGTGGTGCATCCCTCCTGACTTGTTTTTCTGTAAGAAGCCAGAGATGGGGCTCTTCTCCCCGAGAGGATGGAGCAGCTCCAGCTTAGTGTTGCCCAGCTCCACAAACACTGTATAGACACCATGCTCTGGTAGGGGGACCTTTTCGCTCACAATGGCACCGAGCACGTCTCGATACAAAGCCGTAGCTTTTTCCATATCGGGGACGGCGATGGCGATGTGGTTCAGCTTCCCTAGCTTCCATAAGGAACCAGGAACACCCTGTTGCAGTGGGGCTGTTGTAGAATATGCTCGCAGGAGTGTAGCAGGAGAACATCTCGAAAAGCCTGCCACTGAACAAACAGATTAATATGATGAGAGCTAGTACAGCCTTGTTAAAAAATTTTCCACAAATTAGCTTGATCAAAGGTTTGTCCAGATTTTGATGGTGTCGTTATTTTAAACTAAGTTCTGGTAAAAATTTAAGTCATTGTTTTAGATTTAGAAAAAAAATCTAGAGTTTTGTGCCTTTAAACATAAACTAAAACCTTCTTTTTGGAAAAAGCACAAAGCAGATTTGATCATTATCTGAGTTACTGATGTGTAGTGTAACACTTGTTAATGTTGCCACATAGCTAGATTTTTTTCACTTTATTTACTTATTGTTAGATTTGATAGATTTTGCTTTAACTTTTTTACTGTGGTTGTTTTAAAGGGATTATTATTTTTGTCTCACTTACGTTTAAAATGAAATCATATTTAAAAGTGCTTTAAAAATAAAACTGAAGTTTGTCTCTCTTTCCCTTCAGGGTTAAGAACTTATAGTAGCTTCTTGCAGATCTTCATATGATGGTAGGCTTAGACACAAATGAAACTTATATTTCCATGGCTTTAAAACCCTTTTAAATAACATTATTCACTATAGTTTTATATATTATTTTGACATATCCCCATAGCATTTAATAGGGTTTAGATCCCCCCGAAAATATACAATAAAATGTGGATTAGATGACTCCATAGTAAAAAAACAACAACAAAGAAACGTATTTATTGGTGTTTCTGTTTATCATTGAACATAAAGAACAAAGTGAATGTGTTCCTCTGTGCATTCGTATAAAAGTCAGTAAAAGTTCATCTTGGGTGCTTTCATTAGAATGCATCAAACTCAACCTCGTGAGCAACGATACGAACCGAGGCTTCAGTAAAACAAACTACTGATGTAACTTGAGCAAAATTCTGTCCAGAAACGCTGGAATCTCTTTTATTGTCACGGACGAGTAAGAAAAAACCCCCGCAACTTTTATATAAATGAAGGTGGAATGAAAATCAGACAAAGTGCAATAGTTGGTGTTAGACAATAATCGGCGTAAACACAAACCTGCAACCTTCAGCACAGCGGACGCCATGTTTGTACATCAGAACCAAGGTGCTGCGGCACCGGAAGTGTTTCTCATAGAGCCTGTTTACCTGCGACACTCAGACGCTCACACATGTGAGTGAAACATGGCTAACGGAGAAATGAGGAGAGTGTTGGAGGACTGTGTCAAGATAATAAACGACAACACAGCACAGCCAGATAACTTTCTGAGGCAAGTAGTTTGTGACAGATAAACAGCCGCTGAGCGTTTTTCCACAATGAGAAAGCAAACGGTACGCCTAGCTAACGCTCGGCTAAAGCTAGCTGCTAAAAGTGTAGCATTAGCAAGTAGTAAAGTAGATGTAAATTAAGTCTTATTATAGTAGTAGGAGTAATAATTATTAAAATATTTCTAATACTAGAAAAGCATAATTAGTCAGCATATTGAGGTATCATCTTTATTTAGAGATGCACTGATTAGGGGTTTTCTTGCCGATACCCATTTATATTTTTCCTCTATGGTCAGACCTGCCAATTCTGATTTTGATGTTTCTACTTCTTTTTAAATAATACATAAAAGAGAAAAGGTCTACAAGTTCCTTGAATTGGGTGAAATTGTTATGTTTAACCCAATAGAAGATGAAGGGCTTACAAGACAAGATATTTATTCATGAAAGCATAAGCCCCTAATCTGCTTCTGGTTATTATCATACTGAAAGATGTTCATCAATGCCTGGGCTATTGGTTGATGAGCTCATAGAGTAAAAAAAAAAGATGTGATTCTTAGTTTTGATGCTTTTAATGAATTATTTTTTTCGTATTATTATTTAACCATCCAATTAGTTAATCTGGATCTCTGACCGGTAGATTGGCCAGCTCCTTCCTCAATAAACAAATAACTGAAACATAACTTCACAACCATATCTAGCTTCATTTAAAAGTTAACAAAAGAGATTGGTCTTTAAAAGAGGAGAAATGCTTCTTTAGTCAGAGTTGTGTGAACTTTGGGGGCACAACTGTAAAATCCTGATCACTCCTACATTTTTAATTGGATCTAGAAACATCAAAAAGAAAATAGATGGCAGGGTGACTCCTAAAGGTTTGTGGATTTTAAGAAGATCACCTGCAAAAGGTGATCTTCATGATCATGATACCGGATGCAAGATATAGATGTGCAGAGATTCCACAAATATGTGTTAATGCTAGTTTTTTTTTGTTTTGTTAAAACACACAAAGTATTAAAAGTTTCTTCACCATCACAAACCAACACAAAAGCCATAAATGTGTGATTGGAGCAGTTGTTACTCTGAAAGTATGGAGGAGAGACCAACACTTGATCTTTAACAAATTATAGCTGCTGAGCTTTGTGTTTAATACACAGACGGACAAATAACAGAAAATTTATTTTTCACAATCATCTGTTCTATGGTTCTACCATGACATTATGTTGTGAGACAACAACTTGGCCTACATGCACCGATGACACTGAAAGACAAGTTTCAAAACAGACCAACCAATAGGGCTGGGTAATCTGATTATATCGGACTGACCACTATAATGGGGTTTCTGTGAGTATTGTGGATCCACGGTTAATCATGATTCTGTCCTAATTTACTCCATTTTATCTTGGCTGAGGCTACATGATATTGGAAAAACATACAGTTGTGACATTAATGTTGGATATTCCGATAATGAATTTGGTTGCAATTTAGCGATGGCTTTCCCACGTTTTTTCTTCCTTTTTCTATGATCATGATGTCTCCTGATACAAGTTTTAAGGGCAGAGCATAAATGCATGAGACTTAAAATCCTACTAGATACTGCATCCAAGCAGCCATATGTGATTGTAATATTTTACTCATTAATAATATGATTTAATATATTGTGTAGGTCTAATTCCACCTTAAAATGGTACAAATAAAAATTCTGAATTTCAAGAAATCTTTATTGCAATTTTTTTTTGCACAATATAAAGCTCAATTTAGAAGCTGCCCAATTTTTTTTTAATCTATACAATTTTTTTTTATGTGTTTGAGGAATATTGTGGTGTACATGTGTTGTAGATTTTTTTTGTTGCACAGTAGGTGTTGAGCTCAATCTTACAGTCTGTATACCTTTGTACCTGTTTTAGCATATTACAGATAAACGTACTGCATTGCATGTCTGCTCTCAAGTTTTTGCTCTTAATTATTTTGTCAGAGAACACAAACCTGCTGTCGGTTACATTTATATCATTTGCACACACAAACAAACAAATAAAAAACACTTTTTAAAAATAACTCTTTGAACCTTGTTTCTAGATCTCCCAGATTTAATGCTTGTTTTCACCTTTTCAGCCTTCAAGATGGTCCTGCAGCAGAATTTACTTCCCTCACCAAGACCCTGTATGACCTCCAAAAATCTCAGGAGCCTGCAGGTTATAGGGGCAGCCCATTGGCTCAGCTGGTTGTGGATAACTTTGATGTGGAGCAGATTTGGCAGGAACTAGAGTTGCAGAATAATGCTGTGATGACGCATTTTAAAAATGCCATAGATGAGGCTTTAATTAGGACCTTAACTTTGCTGTCAGAGGAGGAGGTGGAAGACGAGAACGGAGAGGAGGACGAGGCCGAGACAGATGATGAAAATGACACTGAACAACCTTCCGAATTACGAAACAGAAAGGCAGCGGAGGCAGAGAGTGACTCTGAGGAGAACTCTGATATAGATTTTGATGTAGACGCTCTCGAGAAACGACAAAAGCAGAGGAAACAAAGTGCGAAGAATGACCCCAGAGCAAAAGTTGTTCCCTCTGAGGTCGATGATAAATTCTTCAAACTGTCAGAGATGGAGTCTTTTCTTGATGAGATGGACAAACGAGAGGGAAAGGAAGATGAGGAAGATGGTGTTGACTACTTTCAGGACGTTCCCTCTGATGAGGATGATGATTTGGACTTGGATCAGATTATGACCTCCAAAAAAATAAAGAAAAACACTGTATGTACATCACACATTTCTGCAAGCCATGATAATGCAGAAGACAAAAATGTATTAATTTTTGTCTTAATTTAGCAGGCAAAGAGCTCCAGGAATCTCAAGTACACAGACTTCTTTGATGCTGTGGACGATGAACCAGCTAAAATCGATGAACGCTCTGATGAAGAAGATGAGATGGAGGACAGCCAGAATGAAAGTGAAGAAGACGATTATGATAAGGAAGAGGATGATGGTGATGAGTAAGTATGATCAAAGTTGCATGATGTTTTAGCCACGTTTCAGAGAAGCTTCATTAGGTGGATGGTAGCATGTCTGTGCTTTCTGGTAGAGATGACAGAGAAAGTCCAAGTAAAGCATCTCAGAAGAAGGTGACCTTTGACCTGTCTGGGGATGAGGACAGTGAGGGTGAGGACATGGAGGAGATTTTTGGAGGGAAAGCTCCAAGCTTGGAAATTTCAGAAGTAAAGTCTTCATATGAGAAGCGACATGAGAAGGTAACGAAGCTTCAAATGTTGCTGATTTGATTTTTAGCTGATTCCGACGTCTACCTCTGATACCACAGGGTTATTTTTTTTTTTTTAATAAAGCAAAATGAAAACTTGAGTGTGGAAACTTTGAGTCGTGCATAAAATAAAGATTTTCTATGATCACAAGTTTTACCCTTTTTGTTGATGAGTACAATTTTTTGATAATTCCTTGGACATAAAAAGCTTTATTGGTAGAAGCCAGTCTGTCTTTAAGTTCAGTTGATTTTTAGATGAGAACAAAAGAGATCTTCTCAAGAATATGCGGAAGAAGGTTCTCTGCAGTTCACCTATCATGACTTGACCTATCCACCTTGCAGATGTCTCAGAAGATCCAAGAGCTGGAGAATGCTGCTCTGGCGGAGAAGCCATGGCAGCTCTCTGGAGAGGTGACGGCGCAGACCCGTCCAGAGAACAGCATGCTGGAGGAAGATGTGGAGTTTGAGCAGACATCAAGAATGGGTAAGTATGCATTCTCATGCTTTTGGATATATATAGCTGTAATTAATTAACTCTGTTACTGTCATTTGATTTAGCAGTTTAGCAAGGCTTTCAATTAAACCATATAACCGAATTCTGTTTTTTTTTAGCTCCCGCCATTACTGAGGAGACCACACTGCAGCTTGAAGACATCATCAAACAGAGGATTAAAGACCATGTCAGTCATGGAGATTGTTGTTTAATATGTTTTTTTATTAATATTATTATTAATAATATTTTCATTAATCTGTGCCTTTATCTTGCATCCATATAAGGCATTTGATGATGTGGAGCGTAAAGAGAAACCTAAGGAAGAGGTTTTTGAATATAAAAAGAGGCTGACTCTGGACCATGAGAAGAGCAAGCAGAGCCTAGCAGAAATCTATGAGCAAGAATACATCAAACAGACTCAGGTGTGACTTTAAACTGGTTTACATTCCGCTCTATCACATACAAACCAAGCAACCTCCATTTTATTATCCTCTTATTTCAGAATAAGACTGAGGAGGAGGAGAACCCAGCTCATGTAGAAATTCAAAAACTTATGGACACGCTCTTCCTAAAGCTGGATGCACTTTCTAACTTCCACTTCACACCAAAACCAGTGAGTTATTTTTCTGATATGTTACTAAGAAGCTACCAAAAAAAATAGGAACCCTGTATGATGAATAGGATATATAAATAAGGGACAGTGAAGATGATGATGATCCCATCCATGTTTACTTTCTTGAACAGCCTGTTCCAGAGGTTAAGGTGATGTCTAACCTTCCATCCATTACTATGGAGGAGGTGGCTCCAGTCAGCACTAGTGATGCTACTCTGCTCGCACCAGAAGAAGTCAAGGTTTGCCTCCTTCAATCCATTTACATACATCTGTGGTGATACCAATTTCTCAGTTGCACAACATCTTATAAGCACTTTCTATTTATTAAAGGAGAAGAACAAGGCTGGAGACTTACTGGGTGACACTGAGAAGACATCGAGTGACAAGAAGCGCGAGAGACGGCACAAGAAGAAAGTGAAGCGTCTGAAGATTCAGGAGAAGGAGAAGAGAAAAAGAATTAAAGAGGCCAACAAAACCGGGGAGAATAGAAAGCCATCGAAGGTTGAGGTCACCGAAAGCCTGAAGAAACTCACAAAAGGAGGCAAAGCCACAATACTAAAGGTTGAGAACTTTATTTGACTTCAGACTAATCAGATTCTCAAGTTTTAGCTCTCAATGTGAACACTGACCAAATATTTTAAAGAAATTTTCTGTTGAATGTTTGTGTTTCTTTATACTTGTGTATTACTGATCCTTTTTATATCACTTTACAGACATAGCTGTAGTCACAGTGTCGAATGCTTGATCAGCACATTTTTACCTCCATATCACAGTTTGGGTATCTATTTTTAGCATTTGTACATTTAGCTTACTCATCTTTCATGTATGCAGGTTGAGCCACACCTTTTGGATGCCATAATAAACACGTCATAGTCCCTTAAATAGCACTGAGTGATTCTGAAGTGACACATCTAATACTGTACTTCTTGATTTCAGGATGAAGGAAAGGACAAGGCTCTGCGGTCTTCTCAAGCCTTCTTCTCTCAGCTGCAGGACCAGGTCAAAAGTCAGATAAAAAGTACAAAGGAACAGTCTTCAAAGAAGAAGAAACAAAGGGAGGTTTCTGTCAGCAAACTCAAGCTGTAATGACTGCTAATTTGTTTTTGATGATCAACTTTTCATTGTACAGATTTTTTATGAAACAACTGCAATATATTAAACCCGAAAGTCTGTAAATTGTTTCCATTTGTATTAAAATGTATACAGTGAGTGGTCACATGTGTTTGTGTTTATTCACAAGAAAACACTTTTATTATCCATATATTATGGTTATTGTACTGCAATAAGAATTTGTAAGGGCCTTAGTTTGGGTTGTGGATCTACTTGCAGATGGGTTTTCTTCTCATACTAATTTTTTTGTCCTACCATTTCAGTATTTATTAGGAAATTTAAAATGACCGTCTTACTGTGTCCAACCTCCACAGCAACGGAACAATGCAACAGGGCTTGCTTGTGTACCTCATCAATTGTTCCACATTCAATGACAGAAAAGCTTTTAGCCTTTGCCATCAGGGGATGTGAGCATGAATGCCTGACAGAAACTCACATAAAACCCAGACTGAAGTGGAAACTTTGATCTGATCATTGTTCAGCTGATGTCCAGTCTGCGGTTCCTTTTGGATTTTGAAATTGTACACCTGGTTTTATGTTAATATGGTTAAATGTGGATCCATCCATCCATTTTCTTCCGCTTATCCGGGGTCGGGTCGCGGGGGCAGCAGCCTAAGCAAAGAGACCCAGACTTCCCTCTCCCCAGCCACTTGTTCCAGCTCCTCGGGAGGAACCCCAAGGCGCTCCCAGGCCAGCCGAGAAACATAGTCCCTCCAGCGTGTCCTGGGCCTTCCCCTGGGCCTCCTCCCGGTGAGACGTGCCTGAAACACCTCACCAGGGAGGCGTCCAGGAGGCATCCTGACCAGATGCCCGAGCCACCTCAACTGACTCCTCTCGATGTGGAGAAGCAGCGGCTCTACTCTGAGCCCCCTCCAGATGACTGAGCTTCTCACCCTATCTCTAAGGGAGAGCCCAGACACTCTGCGGAGGAAACTCATTTCAGCCGCTTGTATCCGTGATCTCGTTCTTTCGGTCACCACCCAGAGTTCGTGACCATAGATGAGGGTAGGAACGTAGGTCGACCGGTAATTCGAGAGCTTCGCCTTTTGGCTCAGCTCTCTCTTCACCACGACAGACCGGTAGAGCGCCCGCATAACTGCAGATGCCCCACCAATCCGTCTATCGATCTCCCGCTCCATTTTACCCTCACTCGTGAACAAGACCCCCAGATACTTAAACTCCTCCACTTGGGGAAGGACCCCATCCCCGACCCGGAGGAGGCACCCCACCCTTTTCTGGCTCAAGACCATGGCCTCGGATTTGGAGGTGCTGATTCTCATCCCAGCCGTTTCACACTCGGCTGCGAACAGCTCCAGCGAAAGCTGTAGATCACGCTCCGATGAAGCCAACAGGACCACATCATCTGCAAAAAGCAGAGACCCGATCCTGAGGCCACCAAAACGGATCCCCTCAACGCCTTGGCTGCGCCTAGAGATCCTGTCCATAAAAGTTAGGAACAGGATCGGTGACAAAGGGCAACCTTGGCGGAGTCCAACTCTCACTGGAAACAAGCCCGACTTACTGCCGGCAATGCGAACCAAACTCTGGCACCGGTCGTACAGGGACCTAACAGCCCGTATCAAGGGGCCCGGTACCCCATACTCCCGGAGCACCCCCCACAGGGCCCCCCGAGGGACACGGTCAAACGCCTTCTCCAAGTCCACAAAACACATGTAGACCGGTTGGGCGAACTCCCACGCACCCTCCAGGACCCTGCTGAGGGTGTAGAGCTGGTCCAGTGTTCCACGGCCAGGACGAAAACCGCATTGTTCCTCCTGGATCCGAGGTTCGACTATCCGTCGGACCCTCCTCTCCAGAACCCCTGAATAGATGTGGCTATTATGATTAATTAAATTTAATTGAATAAATCTTAACATCACAAGCAAGATTGCAAAAAGCTTTTTAAATTAACACTTTTTAAAGCAATATCAGTTTATAACACTTTCAAACTTGTTAAGATGGGGTTTATTTGTAAAAAAAAAAAAAAATACTTCAATGTATCTTAAGCTTTATGGTTACTCTACAATTTGTTGCTCCAACTACTTCCTCTAAATATAGACACATCAAATAGCATTTAATTAAAGCTATCAACATTTTTGTATTCTAAAGTGTAAACAAGATAGTGTTACTGTAGCCTATAGAACCCTTGCATGGCATAGGCAAGAACGTTACTTAAATATTAGACTATATACAGAGTAGTTACAAATAGAGAAAGGTTTACATTTTTACTTTTGTGTGTTTGTTAGGCAACTGTTCCTTTACTCACATTTACTCTATAAATGCTGGTAGCAGACTGGAATGGAAAAAGTGATGTAATTTGTCCTCAGATGAATGACGTGTGTGATATGCTAAATGATTGGGGAAAGGAAGATTCGGATTTTTGATAGCTGAAACTTTCATTTAACCAAGGAATTACTGAATCATGAATAATGGTTCATCTTAAAACATTTAATTAAAGTTTTAAACTATTTTTAGATATTCTCACCTAGTTTTCCAAAGTTATTTACAGCAGTGTGCACTTGAAATGTAATTTAACAGTAAAATGTTTATTTTATGTATTATTTTTCTATTCTGACAGCTAATTGTTATTTTGATAAAGAAATGCTGTAATTGGTACCGTAGATAGTAATGCGAGATGAGTTTTTTCATTAAATGTTACTACGGTCTGCCATACAGGTCCCCGCCTCTTAGGTAAAATCCCCATGACGTAAACGCAGACCATCACGGAAGTGAACTAGGCGAAGAAACGGGGACATAAACCCTTATAAGTTGGGTGTCTTGGCTTGAGTGATAGTTTCTGATTACCTGGTAAGTCTTTTCTCGTTTTATTTAGGATACGTCTTTTTTGAGAGGATAAAGTTCTCTAAAATATTTCAGTTTGTTTGCGTCTGTTTTTGTTTTGAAACATTTAGCAAGAGCTAGTAGTTTGAAGCTAATCAACGCGAGTAGCTGGGCATTAACAAACTGAACTTTGGGAGACAGGCAGACTTGAGTTGAACGTAACCCGCTGCAACATTATTGTACAATAAATGTATATAAAAATAACAAATATGGTATGTTAACTCTGAAAGGATTGCAGTTGCCTATTGTTAGCTTACATTAAGCTAAAGCTAACTGACTTCAACGTTTACATGGCGAATAGTTTCACTTATCAGCGTGATTTCTGTTTAATTTCCGCTGTGTTTACATGTGTGTTTTATTTGTTTGGGGCTCGAAGTGCGCCGTCATTCTGTTCGTGCTCACATGATGAGGTGAGTCACTGCATCGGATGTTTCCGTATGTTTTCTGATCACCACCTATTCTGTTCACAGACACACTGTCGTCATGTTGGGCGGAGGATTCAAAGGAGAGAGGCTAAGAGTTAACCTCCGGCTGGTCATAAACCGGCTTAAGCTCCTAGAGAAGAAGAAAAGTGAGTGGATTAAAGTTGGAAAAAGAGTTTGATTCATTTTCTTTTGCTCATGTAGTGACAGTTTACTCTTTCTTGCCCATCTCCACAAATTTCAAATGAAGCTGAGCTCGCCCAAAAGGCAAGGAAGGAGATTGCAGATTACCTGTCCTCTGGTAAGGATGAGCGGGCCCGGATTCGTGTTGAGCACATCATCAGAGAGGACTACCTGGTTGAAGCCATGGAGATCCTTGAGCTTTACTGTGACTTGTTGCTCACTCGCTTCGGCCTCATTCAGTCCATGAAGTGAGTACTGAAACGAACTGGTGTGTCTTTTACAACTTGTCGCCATGCTCATCCACATCTTTTGTGCCTGCCAGGGAGCTTGATCCAGGCTTGCAAGAGGCAGTGTCCACACTCATCTGGGCAGCACCGCGCCTCCAGTCAGAAGTGTCTGAATTGAAGATCGTAAGTATATTTATTTATACTATTAACGTCTGTACATCAAGGGCAAGGTGAGACTGAAGTCAAATTCTTTGCTTGTGCGCAAACTTGACCAATAAAGCTGATTCTGATATAACTTGTCTGTTTCAATAAGCAATTTACAGTACTTCCAACAGGTCAGTCTTAACAGTTGTCTCCTAATGGTTCCTTTAGGTATCGGAACAGCTATGTGCAAAATACAGCAAGGAATATGGCAAGCTGTGCAGAACAAACCAGATTGGCACAGTCAACGACAGGGTAGGCAACATTTTTACCAGGCACTTGTAAAGGCTTTGTTAAGAATGCGTGTACCTTTTTGTGAAGTAACCTTCTGATTTGTTTACAGCTGATGCACAAACTGAGCGTGGAGGCTCCTCCCAAGATTTTAGTGGAGCGCTATCTGATAGAGATTGCTAAGAACTATAACGTGCCATATGAGCCTGACGCCATGGTCCGGGTATGTTGTCTTCTTTTAAATGTTTTCTTTGACTATGTATGAAGGATGATGCCATGAGTTTCGCTTTTTTACTCCCACTGTCTCTGAATAGCCTGAAGTGTGTCCTGGAGAGGAGGCAGACCTCATTGATGTGGATGCAGACAGGAAGAATGGAGGTGGAGGTGGAGGGGGTTTCTCTGCTCCTCCTGCTACAGCTATGCATATGCCAATGCCCATGCCCATGCCAATGCCTATGCCATCAGCTTTTAACTACCCAGCTCCAAAAGGACCCGTAAGAAATTTTAAAGTCGTCTTCTTGTAACTATTTCACATCTTACAGGGTTCCTAAGTAGTCTTAAAAAGAATGAAATTCACTTTCAGCCATTTCCAGGCGCATGTAAGTATGGAGAAATAAGAAATGGAGTATGGAAAACCATTTGCATTGCTTCTATATTACATATTTTGAAGTGGAAAATTAAACCGTCTAAAAAAAGATTACCAAACGTAATTTTAGACTGAAATCAATGTACACTTTTTGGTCCGTTCGAATCAAGCCTGGAGTTTAGTTTTTAATATATTGAAAACCCCGAGCGGTCCGACACTTTCGGGTTTTTTGGGGAGATTTTTGGAACATTTACATAAAATACAAGCATTTAATAAACATTTAAACTAAGTATTTTAACTTGTATCTCCTAAAGGACCCAAAATGTACAGTGAAATGACCTAATTCGGATAATAAAAAAAAAAAAAAATTCTGCATCGGCACCCGATTTCAAATTCCAGCGAAAAACGCAGAAATGAGCGAAAGATTCACCTCCAAAACAGTTGGGGCATGAGTTTCTTGCCGTAGTTTAGTGTCATCTGAGCCTGTACACTCTCTACAAAGTGAGACTGGTGTGAGGGAAAAAAATTGATTATGTAAACTAAAATTTTCATTAATCATTTTGCACTTTATAGATTGCAAATGACTGAATGTAGTGTGGAGCGCTTTGGGCTCCTCAGGACTAGATAAAGAGCTATAAAGTACAGGCCATTCATAAAATATAAAAAAAAAAATCTAAGTCTGCTTGGATTTGCCAAATTAGGTAAAGGTCTCCTCTTTCTTTTAAATGTCTGACCAAATATTCTGTTTGTATATGAACAACAGGTCCAAATGCAAAAGAATATTGCAAAATCTCCATGTCGTGTAAAAAGTGCGATATAGCTTGATGAACGTCGTCTTGATGATTTTTCTTTTCCTCCAGGAACCTTTCAACCCTTCGGTTGGAACCTACAACAGCTTCCAGCCCCCAGTAGTAGGAGGGCAGCCCCCTCAGCTGCCTTCTTCTCCCCCCACATACGAGTCTGTAAGTGACTGAGTCCTTCACATCAATGCCTCCCCACCCCTCCTGTCTCCACAGATGGACAGACGGACAGGGGAGGGCAGCACTCAGGGAAGAACTGTTTATTCAGCTTGTTTGCAGTTTTGCCTGCCTTCCACACTTTAATATTCTTCCGCAGTGGGCCTGGTTCATCTACAGTTATAAATGTAATTAGGTCCTGATCTAACTGGAGACTGGCACAGTCCTTTTCCTCTTTAGGTCTTTACTAAATATGTTTCACTAACACCTATGTACTGAAAGGGAGATTGGAATGCAGACTTAATTTGCAGTGATGGCCTTTAAAATCTCTTTTTATTCTATATTGTGCCAAATTGCACCAAATATCATCTCAAGGCACTTCACAAGACTAACATACCAGTTTCTTATACAGCTATTCTAAATTGTTGAAATTCCATTTTTATTCATTCCAGTCACATGATCACATTCAGATCGAATTATATTCAGATCAGTTTACAGTATCATTAATGCCATTTGAAAATTTAATTGCAATTGGGTAAAACAGTTAAGAAGCCGAGTAGATTGACTTTAGTAAATTACTAAAGACAACTTTATTCAATTTCTATTTGTCCCTCACCTTGAGCAAGCACATGCTGTTGATTTGTTGTTTAAAAAGACCCTTCAGACTTAGCAGATCTCATATTCACACATCTCTCAATTTTAAGGATCTAAAATTGTTCGGTTGTCTGTGAATCGAAGCTGTTTTATGTACATTAGTTTTATTCAGTTGATCCTTGCTGATTTCCACATAAAATGTCTAAAGCTGATTTAGATTGTAATATGTGCTTTTTAAATTAGCAACTTTTCATTAAACATGCTGCTTGAATTATAAGTAAATTGATTAATAGTTTTAATGGTAAAAACAAATGTGACTTATGTCTACCAGCTGACTAAACTGTTTTAAGGAGGTAGATGTATAACTATCCAAGTCTACTACAAATGCAATGAGTAAATTGGAGAAAAGCATTAAGTATAGACAAGATCAGACTGACTTAAAGAAATACCATAATAAGACATCGACACAGAGCAGAGGCCTTGCAATATTTCCCAGTCCCTCTGATCTGAAGAATATGTTGAATGTCATGATGATTTTGAACCAAGTGTTAAAGCTCCCTTAAAGTTTCCGCGTAAGAGTGACTTGGCACTCGTCTGGTCAGTCATTTGATCCCTACCAAATGGTGCCTGATTGTGTTTCATCCGAACACAAACGGAGCGAAGAAAGAACAACTAATGCCTAAAAAGAGCTTCAGTAAAAGGGTAACATGTCGTAGCTGTTTCGGGGGTTCCAAACGTGGGAACTAGACCTCAGCCACATTAATTGAAAAATTAAGTCTGCACCTCAATAACTTTTCAGTTGAAATGTAAACGAACTATCTTGTTTGCCACTATGCATGATTTCCACAAGCTGTTGTGGATTGCTTTTGCTTGGACTAACATGAGATGAGTTGCTCTGAGTTCGCCTTGATTTATTGAACGGAGGAGTAAGGCTGCCTCCCTCCTAACGTCTGCTTTGAAGGGTCAGGGTTTCTCAACCAAACCTTGCACCAGAATTTTTGTTTGTTTATCCTCCTGTTCTCTCTTTGTGTACTAACGCATAACGTTTTATCTACTGTAGAATGACGATACAATCTGTAACAAATTTTTCTACGCGTTTTAGATCGATGACTTCCATGACAAACCATCTGTTCCTTCTCAGTCTGTAGGTGAGTTCCATATGCAGATTTTAGTACACACAAATCCACCTCCAAATAATGTTTATTATATATGTACTTTAAGCATTTGTCTATACATTGATGTGAAATGTCACCTCTGTTTTTTTTTTCTTCTGCTGGTTAGAGTAAAAAAGAAAAGACTAAACTATGCATACTTACCCCCCCCCCCCCCCCCCCAGGTCCTTCTCCTGCACCTCGTCACTCGTATGACCACAACAATCTACCAGAACTCCCCTCCGTTCCAGACACCCTCCCCACCTCCTCCCTTGGTGGACACACCACCAACTCGGACGACATCGACTTTGACGATTTGACGCGGCGGTTCGAGGAGCTGAAAAAGAAGACCTAATCTCTGACTCTGGTGGTCTGTGTACCTGCTCTCACAGGCCTGTGTTGTCACCTGCTCAAGGTGGAACAGGAAATGGGGAAATCTTTAAGGTTTTGAATCCGATTTGGGTTGTTCTCCTCCCCGCTTTCACCCTGATAAAGTACTTTTACATAGATTTCAAATATATACATATATTCTTACCTCATTTTCACAAATATGACCAACTTACCGAAGGCGTGGGTGCTCATCAACCAACCCTGTCTGCTAGAAAATGTCTCTTCTTTTTTGAATGAAAGTGTCACATAATTTTCATCCAAAAAAGAGCAAAATACCGTATATATTATACTCAACATTACAATAAAGTGGCTCTGAAGTGCTTTCCACTTACATCCATTAAAGGTAACACTCTTTTAACTTTTCCCTGTTAGCCTGAGCGATTAAACTATTTAATCAAAACAAGATTTTATGTTTTTGTTTGGGTTTTTTTTTTCTTGGGGCTTGGTGTTCAATTAATATTTACAGTCTTGCTTGGTTCTAATTTGTGCATGTTGATGCTGCTGTAATCTTTACCACTGTCTCTCTTCGTCATGTCTCAGAGCAGTCAAACAAGCCCAACAGGTTGCCCCACTGAGTTAGGAAATGGGCATTTCCCCTAGCAAAGTCGTCATATCTTCTCACACTCGAGGTTCCAGCCCTCAGCATTTTCATAAGGTAATCGAACACAGACAGAAGCCATATATCCAGTGTGCTGTGCAGTCAGTGTAGTTGTATCACTGTGGAACTGAGGCTATTAAACCGACACCATTCACTGAGCTACTTTTAATATCAGAGAAAGTGTTTGAGGCCTTGAGGAAAGGCAAGCAGTGAAATGTTGAGACCTATGTTAGCTGAGCGGGCTTCCTCATAAAAAGACAAAAGAAGTGTATGAAACCATTTATTTAAAACATTTACAGTAATGTAGATGATTAAATGTGCGCAAGGGATTTACAGGTAGACCAAAATATGTTTGAGAGCTGGGCTTTGGTCATTATTAAGAATCTAATTACTGCCACAGAAAAAGGTATTTTTCTTTCCCCTGCTTTTGAATGTCAGTTTTACCATACACTTGTACTGTTACACATATGAAATGTGTAATTTACTAGAGCTCCTTTTAGATACAACAGATGTGGTTGGGTCTAACATTTGGCTCCAGAAGTGATAATTTTATGTGTGCATGGGTCTTATACTGTATGTCCACCACTGCGTTTGCCTTAGCTGTCGTTTCTCTTCCGAGGCCTTGGCAGTCTGGAAGGATTAAGCACTTGTCATCCATCAAGACTGAAGTCATGTTACCTGTCTGCTTTTATGTAACAAATTATTTCTATCCTAATTATTAGGTAAATTTGTGCAGCCTGTTTTGATGCTGGGCAGGCACACATTTTTTGTGTGTGCAGACATGACGCATTGCTGTAACCTTACACCCAGCACTGCTTGCATGGCAAATGGACAGCAGCCTTGTGAACAGTGATTCAGCAGTTTCTGGAGATTCAAGGAGTGGCTTTCAGTCTGGATTGTAAACACTGTTTGTTCTGATGTTTTGTAGGTTCTAAAGTGAGATTGACACTACAGAGCTGTGATCTGCTCCCTATTTTTTTATTATTTTTCTTTGTTGGACTTTTCTATCATTCTGTTTCTTTAGGAACAAAAATGTGTCTGGTTGAAGGAGTAGTTCTATTTTTTTTTCACAATGTATGCTAACATGAAAATTTAATAAAAGACTGTTTGGAACTGGAAAATATTGGGGGAGGGTGAGTTTTCTAGATTTTTTGGGTCCTGTTTTTAAACCACTGTAATATGTGGTGATCCACTAGGGGTCCGTGGTGTGTTTTAAAACCAAGCTGAAGGATGCCGTCCTTTAGATATTTAGGTACATTTCAACAAATTTAACAAAATCTTTTTTTTCTGTAATTCAAAAAAGAAAACTTGTACATAGATTCATCGCCCAGAGTGAATTTGTTCCCCCCCATTTTATTTAGATCATAAAAATTAAAAGAAATGAACAGCCTGTCCTGTAACAGTGTAGAGATTTAATGCAGTGCTGTTGTAGGGCTGCAACAGCGGAAGTTTACATTGCAAGCAGAGTAATGAAAGGGCTGTGTTGTTCTCAGTACTAAGTATAAATTATTAAAAATACAGTTGATGGAACTTGTACTTTTACCATACTAGAGTCTAGACTTGATCAAATGGGGGAGAAAATGTTTTTTTTTAGAAACTAAAGAAAAATTTGCTTTGATTTTACAATCTGATCATGGAGGCTTTTAGTGCATGAACACCAAAACCTGTAAATGAACATGAATGATATTGCAGATTCAGCAGTAGCCTGCAGCAGCATTGGATCTTTTTATGTGTACAGGTACGAATACAAAAATGATAACAGTAGCACTTTGAAATATAAAGACTTCTATTAAAAAACAATCAACTGAAAGTGCATCTCTACTTATTGAGGCTTTTTAGGCTGATGGCACCTCCGCAGAATAGTAAACCTGATAAATGACGTTACATAAGCAGTTTAAACTATGAACTCTTATTTTTATTGCGCAACTATTGATGCAGATACTTATTATAGTGATGCTGCTTTATTATATTTAAATATATTTACCATGTTCATTCATAGCCTTATGGTAAATAAAGGTACTATGAATGAAGAGGTTGTTTGTTGTAACTCACTGAACATGATCTAGATGTTATAATTATTCTGTATAATTATTTTATTAAGTCTTTTTGCTATGGAGTTACAACCATCCAACAAATTAGACTAGAAGATGGATAAATGGATGGATAGGCACCCAAAATTTTGAAAGAATAAGAAATTACTTTATTTAAATTCACACATCCAATATCAATAAATACAAAGAAGTAATGAGAGTTTTGCGATCATGCTAATGTTACGGAAGATCTAATATGGAAAATGTAAAAGTCTACAGGAGAAACACTCATTTTCAAACCAAAAGCAAAGACATATAGTTAGGCCTGTCACATAAATCATTCACAGGGAGGGCGGACTGAATCCTAAAGAAGAACCCACCAATGATTATAAAAGTGCAACATCCTCCTTTCAGCATGTATTACATGGATGGAAGTCAAAAGAAAAATGTGATCAATTATCTATCAGTTCTCAAATGTGCAATTACATAAGTGTACCCTCCCACTTGTTCACAGTGTAACCGTTGTTTAAAGTCACTCACTGTGATGCATGCTGACAGGAGCAGGACCCCCAGAGAACTAATCTTACAATATTTGATGTTACCTAATAAACATTATTTTTGCCCTAATGATTTATTTTATAAAGCTTGATCCTTTCCGTGCAAAAACAAGAAAAATCAGTTTGATTTAAAAGTTTAAAAAAAGAAAGAAATTAAAACAATTCTTCAACAGTTCAACTTGAATTTAAGCAATTAGGTAAACTAATGGAAAACTGGAAAAATATACTGATTCTGTAAACAGCTCTTTTTATGACTTACTGATTGTTTTATAGGATTGAAAAGGTTTCATTTCTAGAAATGAATGATAGCGTTGTAACAATCTTTAAGCATCAGTGATTTACAATAACAAACATAACTATCAACATGTTTACATATTCAATCAGTCAGTTCATTACCCATTTACTATGGCTCCCCACTAAAGAAAGATTCTGTAAATATGCAATCATCAGGATGTGTTAGATAATTATAGAGTAGCATGTGTTGAAGAAAAGCAGGCATGATGATGGTATTCATGCAGAACACGGCCTGTATGGTTAGGTGTCGCATCCTCACACCACATCTCTGCCGGTGTAGAGTCTGCATCTGTCTTGTTGCGCTGTGAAACAGAGAGGACACCACTTCAGCTCTCATAACCCTTCAGCTCTCTCAGGAACCAAGTGTGCACTGACAACACTTAACAAAGAGAAATCATTTGGCATGAATCTGGTTGCTCGATTAAAGTTGTCCAACATTTTTATTTTGCTTCTTTTCACTCTGATGGGCACATTTACGTAAGAGCTTCCTGCAGTCAACCGGGAATGAAATGCCAAGGCAACCCCTGACTGCCTTATGAAACATGAATAAATAATTTGTACGTCAAATTACATTTAGAAGGTATCTTAGGTTGGTTCAAAGCCAATCCTTCCATCACAAGATTTCTATTTCAATTTTTGTTATATAAAGTATTATATATTTTATGAAAACATCCTCTCTGGAGTGAAAAGCCAGACACAAAAATACTTAGATGTGAGAGAGTCAAATTTAGAAAAGGCAGATGGCTACGGCCCTGCCTACAGGAGGCAACATGCCACTAAAACTTCACACTGTGGCATAAGATGTACAAATAAAAAAGAAAGTGTTTATTATGTAAAATTATCTTTTGTTTTCTCATGTTGATGAAATTTGCTGAATAAAACCTTGCATTTTAGGCCAAAAACTGAACTCTGATTTAACAAAGCTTGACTGAGCTGGAGAAAAGGGGAGGGATGTAGCTTAAAGTGGACTGTGTTAATTTTGAAGTCCTTGGATTGGATTGGACCCCTGTCTTTTCTCTACCTTTTGTTGTTAATTAGCTGCATGCAATCCAGACTGTAATTTAATTGATTAGTGGAAACATTGTTTTTGCAACCAAAACACAAGAGACACTACTTTTAGATAGAAACCAGGATCTCTTTTATTTTAACTTATTTAAAGCTCTTTGAGTCCCATCTGTTCAGATGCTGTAAAGTTAAACCATGATGCTTTTTAGTAGCAACAGCTGGCCTCCAGATGTGGAAACACAACTGATGAGACTGAGCTAAAACTGTAAAGATGCTAAAAACATTTGCTTTGTTAATACCAGCAGCTACTCTAAATAATTTAATGTATGGGTAATGTTAGCACTATAGATAAATATATTTCACTATAGTGTTTGTATTTATATTTCCATATAAATACGAACAAACTACAAAAAAGTCAAACAAACTAATTGCACACTACAGATAAATTAAATCTCGCAGAGGACACAAACACTAAAAAATGGAGACAGCAGTTCTCACACCATGCAAGAAATCAGGTCTCACTGATGCTGACACTATTGATCATTCACTATATCTTCCAAAAACCCAATAAACCTTATGAAGTCCTACATTCATGTTCATCTTACCTAACAGCACCTGTGCTGCTTCTTCAGTCTCCTCCACAGCCACAGGTTTCAGCAGCAGCGCAAAAAATACAGCAACACCTATCACCTGGGAACAAAAACATTACATTAAAGTTTTTTAGAAACATTCTGCAAATCCAATCTATATGTATTAAACAAGGGCAACGTCTTGTAACCAGAATGTCTTTTGAATAAGACTGATTTCCATTAAGGTACCCACCTTTAGAGGCTGCAGTATGAAGATGCTCTCAAAAAGGGACAGAACCAAAGATATAACCCACTTAATGGATTTCTCTTTGCCGTACTGAAAGCCGTACAACAGGGTGAAGTAAGTAGATATCCCACTTATGGAGACCAACAGGAACCAGCCAATGAACACACACCACCAAGGCAGCTTGAAACCTGTCGGAGTCTTCTTCTTCTTCCTCACAGGGACCGGACTGTTCAAAAAAAGAAAAAAGAAAAGAAGAATGAATGGCAGAAAACAGAAGACAGAACATGTAAACAGAGATGTGAATGGGCAAACCAGTTGGCCACGTGACTGCTGAAGACCATCTCAGCCTTGCGAACCAGCAGGTTGGTGGTGTTGAGAACACGCTGGTACTCATCCTGACTCGAGAAGTTTTTTGCATCCAGTTTTTCCAGATTCATGTGGAGGTGACACAGACTGGCCATGAGGAACTTGCTGCAGTAGACCCAGTGGTTGTCACTCTCACTTTCACCTGTGGAGGATTTATATAAGGGCCAGCTTGTAATTACAATTCTTTCTGAGGCATGTGTGTACCCGAGGGACTTTTCCAAAGAAAATCTAACCATAATTGTATAAATAATAATACAATTTATTCTAACCAGTTAAGAAACTTTAGTCTCCCTGCATCTTTTTAGGTGACCCCCCCATTTATTAGTTCTTCTTGTAGTTCCATTTATTTTCTTGCTGCAGCTAGAATGTTTTTTTCACTTACTGTCTGTCATTCAGAAAGCTGATCTTGTTTTTAAGTGTATTTCAGTGCATTTTCAACCTTCTATCCCACATGATGTGTTATACTGTGTACATTTTTATGTCAAACAAATTGAAAATTAACAAATTTTTATCTGTAAATAAAAGTTTTCCTTAAATAGAAAACTTTTAAAGAGGCTATATGCAACTTTTTCCCCAAAATAAACGTAACAATAGCCTTTTTATTTGACCATTTATGACTCAAACATCTCCTGATGAGCATACTGACACCTTGTCAGCTCACAGTGGGTGCACCTATAAGCCTGTATCCAATTTTTTCTATTTTCTGTCGGGTCCGATTTTCCCGCGCTGTCTCCGGGTGTGACGTCAAGCGCGTTCATGTTAAATGTTTCAGATCACTCTGCCACTATCGCTAGTCAGCACTCGCAAGCAGTTCAATGGATTGTGCGAATACACAGAAGAGACCAAGGACAACTTTGACACCAACAGTAACGCCACATAAGACTAAGAAAGTTAAACCCCCGACAAGAGCCCGAAAAAGATAGAAGATTGAAAGAGACCGGCGCACGAGCGCACGCTGCGAGAGCGAGCAGAAAGGAAGAGCAGTTCCGTTTTTGGCCACATGGGGCCAGTCGCGAGTTTAAATTTCAGAAAATTGCATATAGCCCCTTTAAACTGATTGGAATGCTTGTATGATTGTATTGAAATGACTTTTCTTGTAAAGTGCCTTGAGATAAAATCTATGGTGAATCGGCGCTACATAAATAAATTGAATCAAACTAAAGAGAACAAAAAAAAAACTACCTTGTATATGTTGGATAAAGACATGAATCCTGTCCAAAGCTGGTGTGAGGTCATAGGAACCCTCCAGCTTGAATACATCTGACATCTTGTTCCTCGGATTCATGCTCACCAGAGAAATCATCTCTTCGGTTTCCTGCAGTAAAATTTATATTTTTTTCAGTTTATTATTATTTGTACTCAACAGAGTTTAGCAAAAAGGTAAAGGCTGATCTGGACAAAACAAAAATCACCTTTAGAATAATTGGTATGGTGACAATGGGAGGTTTGAAGATCTCATCAGGGTCGTCTTTTTTGGATTTTGAAATGATGCGAGGCCGGATGCTTCGGAAAATGGTTATGATGAGGATATTGATCGGGAACATGAGAAGACCACTCTGCACACCCACTATGACGTCCTGCCAAGTCATCTGGAAGGACCCTGGAGCAAAAATAACACATTGCCAAAGTGAAGTATTTCATGACATTAATATATGAAAACTTTCAATTTCTTAAATTAAATTACTCTTTACTTATGTACATTTGTTAAGATGGAAAAATACACGCCAATAAAAATACACAACATACATACATGCAAGGTTCTTGCTATTTTGGATTTTTTTTACATTTGATAATTAGCTAAGATTATATGTGGTTCCTTTAGATTCCATTGCTGGGCCTCTTCTACATCCATGCTCACTCTAGCTCAGGGCGAACAGCATTACTATACTTTTTCTTGTCACTACATGACCACAGTCCTTTAAAGTCATTGCATGACTGTGCCCATCAGTGAGTGGATTAGTCAAAATTTCCTCCACCTGCATGCAGAAAAGATGATTGTTTTTGGAAGAAATTGGTAAATCCTCATTTTATTGGTGTCTTTTCAGGTAATCTTGAGCTCAGTTATATTTCAAAGTTACTTGTTCGGATTAAACCACCCTCATCTCCCTGGTCATTACAAACCTGTTTAGTGCGTTCAAAATCAACATTTACCTTAGTTTGTCCATTAACTGTGCATTTTACAACTTACTTTTTGCACATCATGGCTACATTTAAATGCTGAGGTTTGTAACTTATTTCTTGTCTCAAGGGATTTTCTCTTTGAATGCACTTCCTCCATTTTTTAGTAAAACAGTGAATTGTCTTGTCTATGAAAGGTGCAGTCCAAATAAACTTTTCTTTCCTTGCCTAATAAAACTAATTAGTACCAACATTTTTAAATGTGACAACATGGGTGGTATTGCTATTTTGAGTTTTTTTATTTTTTGAGGTGAACAGTGTGAATTTCACATAGAGTAAAATGTTCCATCTACTGTATGTTTTATTTATATTACTGCTTAAGAAATCTGCAAGAGAACTTGGTCAATAAACACAATTCTTGACCACATCTTATAACATATATCCCCTAGACTTTAATGGTGAACAAACAATATAACATTCATTCGCTCATTTTAGTTCATTCTAGCCAACATTTAGGGTAATCGACACTTGCTTCGGATACACAGAGAGGAGGTTTGTCAACTTTAAGGAATCTTGACCCACAGAAAGTATAAATAAAATTGATGGAAGTTGTCAATGTTTAATAGGGAGTGATTTACAATGAAAATATAGCATAAATAAAAAGGTCATCAAATGACTATAAATGACTTCTTTTTGTTGTTTTTTCTGCTATTGTTTATGGATGAACACCATCTTTGCTTTTTTTTTTTGGTTTTTTACAAACAATTTAGAAACACCAATAAAAACCTTGTTATAGAGGCATTCATGGTGATAAGTGCTGTTTGTGTAAACCTTACTGTAAATTTTAAAACTCTCCCCTGTTGTGGTATTGCTGTATCTGTGCTGAAAATCTTTATTGTTAAAATGCTTCACTTGTTTAAGCAAAGATGTTGGAAATACCACTCCCTGGCATGAGAAAGCAGATTAAAGTAATTATAAATCTACCTGATTGTTTTGTCTGTGAGCTTAGATTCTAATTTCCATTTAGTTTTCAAAAGTCTCTTAAAGAGTAGCTGTATTAGGTGCATAAAACCTTACTCTTCAGATCATTAAGACATTTAGATAAAGCTATGCAGCCACCTATTGAAATAACAACAGTAGAAGTCGGATCAACGGGGATGTTCCAGAAAGCGATGTTGATGGCCATGGTGCACAGGAGCAGGCTCATGCAGCAGGAAACCCTCTGAGCTCGAGTGAAAGGGCTGCGGGACGGGGGATCCACAATGGAAACCCAGATGTGTTCATCCCTAAAACCGGTCGATGTTCGGCTCTGGAAAATGTTCCTGACACAAAAAAAAAGAAGAAAAAAAATCAGAACATTTAAACCTGGCTCTCTCACGGACGATATCTTCAGTGTGAAGAACACATATTCTGACCTGAAGCTTGCAATCTCATTGCTTTTTGCAGCATTGAAGGTTTTCTTGGTCATGCCGTCCCCTTGATCAGAACTCAGCCAGCAGTTACAGAAGAAGTGCCAAACATGTTTGGTTTGAAGGTCCTGTATGGTCACTTTGCTGACATACCTTACATGGGAGAAAAATTCATGAAACAGCATTTTAGGCAAGGTGACTGAAAAAGCTTCTAGTAATTTTTTTTTTTAAATGAGCGTTTTAGTACAAATGAGGCAGAAAAGTTTATTGTTTAAAAAGCTCTGCCTCTGTTACCATGATGGGTGACCTCCTGAGTTGTCATGCTGCAGGCGAAGGCTTTTCAGTTCTCCCAGTGGGAAGGGCGTGGACAAAAGAAACATGTCAAAGGATCCTCTCTCAAACACCGGCTTGTCGGGATCTGTGAGGGTGTGTATGGTACTCTCTGCTTCTGTGCCAATCAACTTCACTGTGACCTACAGGACAAAAAATTTTGTTACAGTTATTTGACAAGAATTGTCCCAGTGTGCCAGTCAATATATTAACTTTTCTTAATTTTTTTTAAAATAATTATTTACTAATGGGGAATTGTTTTCTTTTCTAAATAAGGATTCTTAAATGTTGGACTTGAGCAGTAAAAGATTCATTTCTAAAGGAGTTTACATATATTTACCAGATAGCAAATGTTTCATGCTGAAAACATTTTGACATGTGTTGACTTATCAAATCTGCAGTATTACATTGAAATAAGAGAACAGTAATCACTGACTTGCTTTATTTTTAGTGAAACAATAAAACAAGTCAAGCGGCTTTGGGAGCTTGTAAATTAAAATGATTTAGATGAATTTAAAATCCCTCTAGTCATTTTGAGTTTTATGTTTGATAGATAACTACTGACATTGTTTGGAAACAAAAATCTAAATGAAGAACTTAAGTCTGTACAATTTTTTTAATCTTTCAAAAAAGCTCAATTAAATCCTAATTTTGTAAGCTGAAATGTCATACATTAGCAGAAGTGCCAGCTCCCCTGCGATGTCCCGTCTGGATGCCTATTAGATAGTTGTACTGAGTTCCTGGGTGATTGTCCTCCAGCAGAGTTATTTTCCTCTAATAAACATAAAACATATCATAGTTAACATACGATGGTTAAATGTGTAAGAAGATATTCTCAGTTGAGTAAAATGAAACAATATGTTTCCAAATTAAATTCTTTAAATAGTAACATTTAGTGTTACTTTTAACATGAAGAGTTAAAAGCATGCTTATTTCTTGACAGATGTCTGACCTTAGAGCTCGCTCTGCGGTCAGCATAGCAGGCCCAAAGCAGTGTGACCAGGTAAAGACCATAGAAAGCACAAAGCAGGGCCAAAACCACGTAGTTCTCATTAACTGTGGCAAATAGTTCTGCTGTTCGAGACACGTCAACGTAGTTTGGCATCACAAAGAAAGAGCTCCCAAAAAGAGTCAGGTGGTTACACAGACACTGTGTCAACGCTGGAGTGCTTTTCTCTCCCACCTGCATGACACAGAAACATACCTGACTGCTTCGTAGGCTGTGCATCAACTGCTAACACAAAAATATGAATGCACATGAAGATCCAAAACAATGTGGTTACCCTGCAGCCTTTGTCGCTCCATTCCTGTTTCTCAGTGTGCCAGTAAAGGCACCTGCTAATGTAAGTGCTGATGGTCAGCGTCACTTCTGTTTCCATTGTGAAATTTACAAGTTTGGTGTCCACATACCAAACCCCTGGGGTGTGTTGTAACATCTCTGGAGTTATCAACCAGCGGTAGTCCTCTAAAGTCAAAATATATCAGTGTGTCATTAAAACTCAACCACAAAGAGCAAAGGTTAGTGCAGATGCTTGTGATGGTTACCTGAGTAGCTCAAAGTTGTTGAGTTGAAGAAATATGTGGAGTTGGGAGGTGATTCATAAGACAAGAAAACAGCCAGTGACACGTTGATGCTTGGTTCGACGTTAAATAAGATGGTCATCTCAGGGTCAGAGACATTAATCTGAGACACCGATTTTGTGTCTTTAGTCAACACAACAGTGCTGCTGGACATAGCTGATCTATTTGGGCGGCTCAAAAAGATCTGAAGAAACCAGAGGCAAAAAATATGTTTTCATGATAAGAGCTATTGGGATTAAGTTATTTATGTGTCCAACAACATGGTTCAAATAAAAAATATTACATAAGAATAGCTTCATGTATTGGAAATGCTTTTAACTGTATTGTTGTAGATCTAAACCAATCTTTGGCTACTGTCAAAAAAAAACAGTGAAATGTAAAAAGCTCAAAGAAATAACAAAGATTATATTTCATGAAGGTTGTTAGCTGCCATTATCTTGACAACTAGAAAAATCTCTTAGTATCTTTAATTTGTAAAAAAATCTGGTGAACCTTTCCCCTAGAACAGACTCCCATTGCTCTATAACATCTCCAATGCTTAGCATATCTTGCAGTCTTTGTGAGTGAGTACTTTTCTGTATTTTAGATGCAACTTCCAGATTGTAATTACAAATGTAGAAACTGCTCTACTTGTTGTCAAGTATTTGTGCAGCTTGTCTCAGGCAGAATTTCAAATACACCCAGGTGTCTCTGTACAAAATATTTGTTCTTGAGGTTAAAATATGCAAACATATTCTTTAAAGACAGAAAACTTTTTTTCACATTGGCTGTACCTCAACCATCTCTGTGAGATTTTCCAGCCTAATCTCAGAATTTCCATCGCTGAGCATAAAATTGCAAACGTTTCCTGATATGTTGTCCGCAGAGTGGTAGGGATTGATTCTGAATGTAGCCATCTAAAAATGAGAGACAATCTCTGATAAAAAGGGTGCAGATAACAGGTTTAAAAAAACATAAGCGACTAGAATTCTCACAGACCTGTGCAATGATGGTTTCATACTTTCCAATGCTGGATGTCATTGCTGAGAACGAAGGGAGCTTAACCATCCCCCCGTCTTCCTCTGAACCCAGCACTGCGTTGCTGAGCTGGGTTCGGTTGTAGCTGAGTGAAGAAAAATCAAATTTAGTTCAATTAGATAAGACAAAAGTAAAAAAATTAAAAAACCGGAAAAGAAACTTACGGGCTTGTTATGACGGTGCCATATGGGGTCCTGGTGATTCTTGGAGTGTCCACCATGAGCAGAGAAGCTGTTTTAATGATTTGCAATATCTTCTCAAACAATTGCTGGTAAAAGGAGAAAGTAATAAAATCTGACTTCAAAAGCCAAAACATTGGCACAGGTTTTATGTGTTCATTAGTGACAGTAAACCAACTTACTTTACTTTGGCTGGTATAATAATCACATTTCTGTAATGTCAGACTCAAGATTGCATTGCTACACTTGATGATGGAGTCGATGGTGTCAGGGTTTTTCAAAGCAAAAGCACGGTTCAGTTGCTTTGTGCCGGATAACAAATGTGCGATAATTGCGTCCTGTGGGATGGAAAAAATGACCAAGCTTGACACATTATAAAGCAATGAGATGATAAATCAGGATGGTAAATATGATAAAAGAATATAGTAGAACAAAGGCTCCCACCCTGTTTGTATCAGAAGGCTCTTCTGCAGTTGTTTCCATTAACCGCAGTTGTTGTGTTGCAATCTACCTCAGAAACACAGCATATTCTTCAATGTAATGTTATGGAAATCTTCATACCTTTGACTCAAGAACTCAATTAATTTATTTATTTAATTTCTTACGAGTGGCTTGGCTCACCTTTAGTGTGCTGTTGATATTTGCACCCATACTATCTAAATCCCTTTTGGTCCCTGAAATATAAATATAAAACTCAGTTAATTAATTAATTAATTTATTTATGTATCAGTAAGATGTAGAAACAACACACAAAGCAATAGTTCAGCCAATGTTTCCTTAAGATGTAATGTAACTTACGAGGTTTAACAGCATCACTGGACTTTTTTGCATTGTAAAGAGAAAACATCACCAGAAGAAAAATACATTAAAACTGATTCTCATATCTTTTTACATCTAGTTTGAGATATATCTCATACCTTTAAACTTGATGGAGATGATGAAGCTTTAAAAAGAGAATTACACATATTGGGATTTTAAATACAGTGTCAAAGGACACGTAAAAAAACAAACAAAGAAACATGAAAAGAAAGATAAAATGCAGACATAAAGCAAAGATTTGGCTGGTAGCTTCCACTTACTGTGTGTGCAGAGAAATCCTCGTCTCTTGTTGCACTCAGACGGTAGGAGCTGAAGAGGATTCAGCTTCATGTATGTGCAGAATTCCTTTAAAGCTTCCCTTTTCTCTGTTTTTAACCTCTTAAGACCTGATATGAGAAATAACAGTCACAAACTTATATGCTTTAGGAACTTAACTTTTAACTCATGCTTTTCACAAAATTACACTGGAATGAATGAATAAATGAATGAATGAGTAAGATCTTTGTTGAAACATTTTAACAATGTTAGTATAAAAAAAACTTTCATCTTATTCAGTTCGAAAAGGAGTAGGAAGATGCAAATTCTTATTAAATCCAACAATCATTGACTCCTGTAAATGAAAGTAAGGGTTAATCCCACTTGTAGTAGCCTTTGCAGATCGCCCATTAGAGGGCAGAAACAAGCATTGTTTAAAATGTATAGCTCACTTGTTTAAAAAATAATACAGCTCAGTTTAAATTGTTTAATTTAACCTGCATGCTTCTTTTGACTGGAAGTAATATTTATGTTTAGGGGCCGTCAAGCTGCAGCCCCAACTTGAATGTGAGAAGCTGTGGAAGGAACTAAAGATCAGTGGCATGGTAAGGAATCCTTCCAACCTCAAAAGTTAGTAACACTGTTTTGATATTTTGTCTGTAGACAAATAATTTTATCGTCTTATATGTACATTATCACTGTGTGACAGATTCATTCTGTTGGCAGTTAATTCAATTCTTAAACTCTAAAGAAAATAATGAGACAAAATTCACACACTGCATCAATAATTTTGTTTAGTTTCATATTTCACTCTGTTTCCTTGGACCCATGTTTGTGCCAGTCAACTAAGATAGAATATGAGAGATTGCAATTCCTGATCAAACCAAAATAAGCTTGGACCCCCTGTTCTGTCTATGGACATTATTTATTCAAGTCACAAAGCCACATTTCCACACAGTAAATATAGAGGAGCCAATTGGTTGTTAAAGCAGTTTCAAAACATATCCAAGCTGGGTACGGGGTTAATGACACATGGTCGAACTGAATAAGACTGTAAATTATTAAAATGTTAAAGGGATGAAGGGAAACATTTAAAAATATTATGAATTAATACTGAAAGGAGAATTGATCGGTTTAATCTTTCTCAGACATTCGTGTTGGATAAAAGCTCCCATTTTAGAACAACTGCAATGTCTTTGAATTCCAGGTTTTATCTGTATCATTTGTAATAATATAGCAAGGTCTAAATTCATGGTATGTAAACTGCTTCAAAGTCATTTTCTATGCATAATGCTGGGTACAAAGAATCTTAAAGTATATTTTATTGTAGGAAAAGCCATCCCTCCAAACATGCATTGACATCTCTCTTTGCTGCTTCATCTAGGCAAGTTATAATTCGTAATGTGCAATAACAGGTATTATAATGAAAAGTGGTCTTTTGTGCTCTTTATGCTGATCGGTTAAAATCAACCTGCATAAAAAGACCAAGCACATTATGTTGGCACAGCCGCCAATCTACAGCTAAGAGGAAGCCGTTAGATAAGATCATCAGGGAGGCCAGCTCAGTTCTAGGATGCCCCCTCGATCCAGTGCAGGTGGTGGGAAACAGAAAGACCATCACTGCTCCCAACAAACTTAGTAAGCGTTTACATGTCATGTCTGCTGTTAGTTTTACTCTCCAGTCCTTTCAAATAAAATTTCTACTGTTATTGCACATCTCTGTTGTTTGCACAGTTTTTCTTTTTCTTTGTCCTTTTAAGTAAATAGTCTGTTTAATGCACAAATACACATTCACATTTTGTAAATATTGTAAATATTTTAAAATGATCCTGTTCAGTTGCACATTTCTTGAACTGGAGCATGCTGTTTTTGATAACCTGAAAGTATTTTAGTGTTGTGATTTTGATCTTTCTGTACAGTATATTATTCTTAATTCAGTTTTTAATACTTTATACAGTACTTTCATCTTTGTGTGAATCTGTCACGGTGCTGCTGATATGCGTAGATTTCCCCCATGTGGGGCAATAAAGGGAATTTCTATTCTATTCTATTCTATTCTATTCTATTTATGTATGCAATCCTAATCTAGACATATAACTTGTCTTTTTTCAAACACATTTATGTGTAGTTTAGATTAAATGTAATGTAATCTCTACTATGTTGCTTCAACAACTTTTAAGTGTGAATTGTATAATCGTAACTGTGTTTCAGCAACTTCTGAACAATGTAGGAAAATAATGAATGCCTTGTGTTTTGCTCAGTTTCTAAAGAAGTTGGTATTCTCTTCATTATGTTAGACGTAGCCTTGTAAGGACCTTTATCCCTGACAGGGAAAAAGTATTCAAAAGTATTTGAATAAAGATGTTGTTGCAGCCTTGATGACAAAAATGTAAATGAAATGCACTTTCCTAAAGAGAGGATAGCCACCTCTTTTATTGTATTTATGATCTCTGGTTAGATTTTCTTTTATATACCGTATATATATAAATTTGACCTCTTTAGCTTTATCTTTGTTAAATTAATAACTACACTGTAGAGTCTGAGGAGTCTCTATAAATATGAGGTTAGATTTAAATAGTTGTACCACCTGGTTAGGACCAGATTACTTACACATTATATTTTAGAATGAATTTTATTTTGACCATAAATGTAGTTTACGCTTTTTCTTCCTTATCAAAATTTACCAACAATGTGTAAACCAATTGAAGAGCCAATTTTCACAACTATATTTGTGAAAGCTAGACTGAATACAGGATGTAAAGCAACATTTGTTTTTACTTTTGTAATAAATTACAGAGAAGCAAAAATAATTTCACTTACTTGGGGAGGGATCCCTGTGATGAGCTTGGGCCCCTTTTTCCACCCACCAGGTGAAGCTGCTAGTGTTTTTCTCTCTGGTAATGTTGCTTAGGAACATTTGGACTGGACCATTCAGGACATTCATCAGCTTCCCACCTCTTTCCTCACAGCTGCTCCTCGCTTGGTACCAAGATTTCGACTCCTCCACAAAATCCAAGCAGACATTTCTCCAAACAAACTCACATGATGCTGTCAGGTTGCCGCCAGGGCAGGACTCACAATTTTTGGTTAAAGACAGGCATCTAACTGAGATCCACAACACGAGAAAAGCTTGGAGTAACATGTCTATTGTGCTGCTGGCACAGTGGCTGCACCTTCAACTGAGCCAGGTGTCTTCAGTCTTTCATATGAAAATGAGAGAACTTCCTCCAGAACCCCCCCCCCCCCCCCCCATCTCTGATGTTCTAAGTACTATAAGAAAATCAGTGCAGCCACTCAAACAAGATGCAAAGTAAAGGAGTTGATGTCACTCAAGCTGACTTTTCCTTCCCTGAAGCAGGCCAATAACTTTCTAAGCAAGATTTATTTTTAGTCTACATATAATGTGGGCCAGTGCGGTGTGTGTCACATTGATAACTCGTGTGAATAATAAAAAAGGCGTTTTTCTACTTTAGTTAAATAAATGCGTCTCTCTTGTGGAAAAACCTCATTAACTTGGTTGGGTCAAGATTTTAGGCTTATGACGTAAGTATCGCGAGAAGATGTGGAGGAAGCGCGAGCGTTTGTGTAACATGTAGGAAATACAACGCGGTGTCCTTTAATGCACGGCTGCCTCCATGGCGGGGCGATTGAAGGTAAATTTTCCACAATGTAGCAAAACGTCGTTTTCATTGAATTAGATGTTCCTGACCTACATTTAGGTTTATGTTTGCTCGCTTTGTTTCTTCGCTCAAAAGCAGCAGTTGAGCAATAAACACGGTCGTTTATTATTGTCGGTGACTTTTACCTATTAACACAAGTCCCACAGGTTTATTTAGCATCTTTCATATAGCTGTAATTAAGTGGGACAGTCTGGTCAAATGTAATTTAATTTTAAGAAACTTTCTCCGCTATTGCTGTGAGAAAACATTTACATGTCAGATAACTCCTTTCATTCTGCACATTTTCTTTAGCTTCTGTCAGTCATCTTTATGTCAACCAGCACTTTTACCTGCCCTGAAAGACTTGCTGATGTTATTCTTCCAAAGTCACAACACGTTTTTGAATACTTTCCTATTTATTATGTCTTATGATACATATGACTTTAGAAACTAAAGAAAAAGCAAAGCTTCGTTTAGAATTTTCCAGTTTATCTTTTTTAAAGGAACACTAATCTCAAAAGACTCAAACTCACACTCTCTTGTTGGTTTTTTAATGCAAAATTTATAGCCCAGCTTAAAAAAAAACTCTTGAAATTGTTATCACTAGGCATTCTGAAAGATTTCCTTGGACTTTGCTTGCTTTACTAGAAATCGAGATTAGAGATGCACCAGTCAATCGACCAGAGAGAGCCAGAAAGTTTTCCTCTGATCAGCTGTGATAGTTGATCAGTGGGTCAAATACTGTAACACCAGATTTTTACCACAAGAACCCCCTCTGTTTTCTCTCTCTAGTCCCATCAAACGGTATCGTTTCTTTAAAAAAATAGCTAAATCAGATCATGGTTGATGCACAAATGTAAAAAATCATGTCATTTCTTTCAGTTTTGGATTAAAAACCACTACCTTTATTAAAGATCCTGCAACACATTTTCCCTAATGTTTTAGTTCATAGAATAAAATAAATATCAATCGGCAACTGAGGTCTCAAATTAAACAGGAAATCATTATGGGCAAGGAAAATGCCTGCTTGATGCATCGGTATCTCAAAATCTGACCGCTTTATAGATTAAGATATAAAAGTTTACTTATTGTTTTGATGTCATTGTTTAAGGCACTTATCTTTCACCTATGACCCAGTTTTGTGTCTGAACAGAATAGGCAACAAAAAAAGATTTTAAGCTGATCTTTTTACACTTCTCTAGTAGGTATTGGTGTAATCCTGGTTCACTATGTATCTTGGTTTCAAAGCCATGGTCCGGTACGTTTTTAGAACTCCAAAGTGGTCAGTAAAGAATTGATTGGAAGTTTGGCTTGTTTATTTTCAATTAAGGTTAATCAGCTATAGCCTATGCTTGAATACATTAAGCAACAATAATACCAATGGAAAATAGCTAGGGTTATCATTTAGGATAAAAAAAAAAATAAGACTGTGGTAGTATTTGGGAATACAATTGTTTTATATGTACAAGATGTCCTTGAATGCACCTTAAAAGTTCAGTTCATGTATATTATGGAGAGTGATGCCCAATGTATGGTAAGGACAGTATAAATGTATTGCAGTGGGAAGGCCCCTAATGATCAAAAAGATCAGAAAATAGCTAAATGAGTGTAGTCTAGTCTTCTGAAAAACTGAATATTCATGTAAATCTGGGATTTCTAGGTAGCTAACTTGGTTCTTTACACGGGTGGTAAAAGTTTGACATTTTTTGAGAGCAGACACTTCAAAAATGCTTATCTAAAAAGAACAAGTTAATTATTGTGTTTCCATGGTTTTGTTTGGCCTTTTCTTCTTCTTTTTTTGTTCAATGAAAAATACCGGCCTTGGAGTTTGACATATCTGAGTGGTATTATGAGTCATTTTTGTCAATTTATTCAGTCATACTTCGGTACTCTGAATCCATATCTTAGTTTGGTTCAGAACATTGATCAATGCAAACGCAATGATTTTTGGAAATGAATTATAAGCAGCTAAAACTGAGCTATTTAAATGAGTTTTTCATGGTTTCATCAACAGAAACAGCTCAAAGAGGCAGTGAAGGTCATCAGCTCAGGCAGTCTTTTGTTTGCTTCCTACCTCACTGTGGTTGGTGATGAGCGCTTCTATGCCAACCAGCTGATGCCTCTGCTGCAGAGGCTTGTGGGCCCAGAAACAGCACATGTATTGGCAGTGAAGATAATAGGACTGGGTCTGGTTCCTCTGAACCGCTACCAGGACCCTGCATCACTGGTAATCAAGTGACTCTTGTCTCCTCTCTAAACTGGGCTCCTTCCAGAGAGATTCATCTAAACGCTGTTCTGTTTGCTGGTGTGTGTCTACAGGAAGTGAATGTACTTGGACTGAAGTTCAAAAACCCTATTGGGATTGCAGCAGGCTTTGACAAGCACGGCGAGGCTGTGGATGGCTTGTACAAACTGGGTTTTGGTTTTGTTGAAGTGGGCACGATCACACCAAAACCTCAGGAGGGGAATCCTAAACCCCGCGTGTTTCGGCTCACTGCAGATCAGGCAATTATTAACAGGTAAGTCTGGAAAGGCTACACAGTGCATCATTTAGTGTTTTTGAGCCACCTGTTTAAATCTAGACAGGCTAATATAGTGCTGCTATCTAGTCTCTGATTTGAGCTGCCTTTCACAGATTTCACCTACACTCATGTGATTCTAATTTCGAAATAAAATCAATTGAATGAGTGCTAGGGGAAAATACAGAGAAAAGGAATTTTGTTATTAATTAATCCTATTTAGCTGATTAAGTTCTGTACAACATTTTGATATGCATCTGATTATTTTGTGGAAAAACCTAAATTGTGATTTTGAATGGTTTACTTTCAGAATTTCAACATTAATAACAGAATGTGTAAAGGCCCACTTCTTCTATACAGTTTAAAGGCTGTATATGTCTATATAAGTCATGTGGCTAGGTATGTAGATGAGTATCAAAATAATAAAGTAGCTTTTAGGTGATTGCTGCTGTTTGAGAAGCAGGATTGTTTTCTTTTTAGTAATGAATTTACATTAAGAAATACATTTTTCATACGTTTATTTTTTTATGTCAAGATACGGGTTCAACAGCTGTGGTTTGGCAGACGTCCACACAAGGCTCATGGCCAGGGGAGAAACACAGCAAGAGGGCAGTAGCAGTGAGTTGGTCTCATGGTATTTAAGTTACTGTAAATGTATCAATCAACCTGTGGAGACACAAATACAGCAAAGCAAAGGAATGTTTTATTGTCACAAGAGGTCTTGATTTTAATCATCGGATTGTGTTGGAGGAGGTTAAGCCCAGAACTCAGATGGAATTCAACCGATCTGTTCTTGCAAATTTTTGCTGCGTTTAAATGTTCCTGACCTCACCTTGTCTCACGTTTTATTGCCCACAGCTCATTTAGCGTATCAGCACTCTCTGCTCCCGTTGAGTCATGCATACACCGATCCAAGCTGTGTCTGCATGTGCTTCTTTTGTTTACAGCTGGCCTTCCCTTGGGCATCAACCTGGGGAAGAACAAGCTTTCCCAGGATGCAACTGCAGATTACTCGGAGGGGGTGAGAGCTCTGGGCCCGCTCGCTGACTATCTGGTGGTCAACGTCAGCAGCCCTAATACACCCGGTCTGCGAGATTTGCAGGGGAAGGCTGAACTCAGGCAGCTTTTACGCACGGTAGGACTTGCTGGGTGGTTAGTAGATATGATCAATTAGAAATATTATCACAATATTAAACAATAATATCACAACTGTATGTTTTCTTAGTAGTGTGCAGCTCTATTTGTAGGCTGTGGTCCTTGATAATTCAATTCAGTTTATTTATATAACACCAATTCATAACAGATTTCATCAAAACTAAAATAATTAATGATACTACAGTTTTGAGTTGTTCTGCCCTTTATGGCTAAACTGCCTCCGAGATTTAATAATGTATCATTTTATTCCTTTGACAAATTTTGAAAATCATTTTTAAACCGCTGCAATGCCTTATCTCTCTCACAGTGGGACCAAAGCAAGGTCATGTTCCTGATCTTTAAATTTAGACTCATGTATAAATAGTTCAGACTTTCAGGCAAACAGTGGCTGGTTATGGTCAGAAAAAAGTCAGCAAAAACAATTTAGATGTTATTTGTTCATCTCTTACACATCTTGAATAAAAAGGTGGCTCCATAAAGCACTAACTTCGATATTTGGAGAGGCTGGATGTAGTAGTGATTGCTCGTGTTTCTGATTTTCTGCAAAAATCAGAAAATACATCTCCTAGGTTGAATATTGATTTGCTCTGAAACGTGTTGAAGTGAGGGCAACTTCAATAACATCAGAGGTATAGATTCGCAAACGCAGCCATTATATTGTTACCTTGACAACGTCTATAGCCTTTTTGCAGTGTCACACTTTGACTTGATCTTAATTGTAATCTGTGTCTTTTTATTTGTTTAAGATGCTCAATGGTGATGCAGAATTAATTAATTAACTTCACTATGTACATGGAGCTGTAGTTAAGACCCTATATGAGGTGCAAACACTGTTTTCCTTACAGCTAAAGGAAAATCAAGGGCAGAGTTAGATTGCTGCTCTGCAGTGACAAAAAGTAAGTGATAAAAATTGAGTGATAAAAGCCTTTTGGCCACTGACCTCAATGCAAACTTGTTGGTTTTTCTATTAATACTGATTTAAAAAGAGTTTGTACTAATACTCTGGATTGTTTAGAAAGTAATTAAGGAACTGATGTTTTGATCCTTTATGTTCTCATGGTTTTAGGTCTTTCAGATAAATTGCTTAAGCTCCTGCCTTTTCACCACACCCTCATATTGTCTGCTCAGGTGTTAAAGGAGCGTGATGCACTCCAAGAAGTACGTAAACCTCCTGTCCTGGTAAAGATTGCTCCTGACCTCTCAGCGCAGGACAAACAGGACATTGCTGATGTTGTTACTGAGGTTTGGAAATTATTCCCTATACATTTGTTTGTTTTGATTTTGTTTGTCATTGAGCTTTCTAGATGCAGTTAAAAGAAATAATGGGTCTGTGAGGGTTTATTCTGATAAATGTTTCAGTTGTATAAAATCAGTTTTGTTTTCAGATTTTTTTATTTATTTTTGTGCTTACAAGAATAAAGAATGTGGAGTTTACAGTTCATATCCTTATTAGATGTCTTTAGAGTGTCATGTTCACATGCAAACTGGACACACCCTTTGCAAAGCTGCAGTCACTTGATGATGGAATGTTTCTTTTGCGTTCACTTTAAATCTATTTTTTCTGCAGACTATGAGGCTCTTCACAGTGACAGAAAAAGGTCATAGTTTTTATTTGATATGTTAGTATGAAAGAATTCTGGTTACACAATATTCATTATTTATTTTCTTCACATTGCAAATTAGAAAATTTCTTGAAAAATCACCAATCTAGCAGTTATAGGAAACATTAAGGACTCTATAATTGAAGGTTCTGCAGAACCACCTTTTTTCAGCAATATCTTAAAGTAGCTGTTTCCTGTAAAACATTACCTTTGTCACATCTTTGTGGAGAGCAATTGCTTCTCCAACCCGTTGCTGATGTCTTACCATCTTGGTAGTGTGATCACACTTGTGTGCTCCAAACCGGTAAAGCGGTTTCTTTTATTGAGGCAGATGATCAAATAATGAAGTGCATTTAATTAGCATCTATTGGCTGTTACTATGTCTCTTTTATCTTACTGAAGCAGTGAGGGTGTACTTATTTTTCCTAATATGTATATTTTTAGATGCTCGGCTATTCTTAATCATTGTGGACCAAAGTCTTTGATCTGACACACAACAAAACCAGTGGTAAATATAAACGAGATTCTGAAAATTCTTTTTTTATATACTGATGGGCATTACAGTAGGACAACTGTCCCGTTGTAGGATATTATATTAAGGAAGGTGGAGAGAAACCTTTTCAAATCCAAAGAAAAATCCACTGAAAGTCATACAGTAGGTGCATAAATGACTTTCATGATAGACTAAGTAAAATTTTAATCAATAAAATAACTACCGTAATTTTCGAACTTTTGAGCAGTACGGCACTAACACTGCATCAACACCAATATGACAGTTACATGCCTAGTTAAAAAATATAACATACTTCACCGTCCTCTTCCGCACTAAAGCCAACATCTCACCATCAATTCATTGATATCAAGATTACATGCAGTAGCTCTATTTCTTTCTATGACGGCTAGCTTGATTGCCTTTATAAGTTAAAAGCTGCATCATATGCATTTATTTGTGTGTTTAATGATGAGGGTGTGTGCATGATGTGCAAAATACCAGTTCAAAATGTAGTGTCTTCTTTAACGCATAATCTTTCCCCATGTCTGTCTCACTTTTGCGCTTCCTGCTATGTGTCCCCCCCAGTAAAACAAAAATCTATAAATTAGCCGTATTGTTGTATAGGCCACAGGCTCTAAAGCATGTGAAAAAAGTAGCGGCTTATAGTCCAAAAGTTATGGTACATGGGCGTTGTTTCCCAGGAAAACACAAGATCGAGTCTGGAAACACAAAAATCACTCTCTATAAAGAGCCAATACATCTCTAATGCTGCGTTCACACCGCACGCTTTGTCGGCATAAAAAAAAATACTCACAAAGCGACTAGTTTGAAGCGTATACATTTTTAGCCCGCCACTTGCTGAGCAAAAAATAGAGAGCTTGGGCAGGCCTTCCTCTGTTGCCGGATGTTTTAAACAATGGCGGATCATATCGAGAGAGTGACTTGGCTTTATTTGCTAAATAAAGCTAGACAACGTCGACATCGGGCAGTTTAACCATTTGCTCTAGGAGCTCCGTATGGATGAGATTGGCTTTCAGTGCTGCTTTAAATGTGTAGTGACGTCACCACTGTGAGACGCTCTGATTGGTTGACGCTCGGGGGACGATGCCGAAAGTTCCGCAGGCTGGATGGATTTCTGCTGCTTTGAAGCTTGAAAAGCAGCAAAAGCTCCAAAAGTTGCCGCGCCTAAAGCACACACAGCCCCGCAGAAACTCTGACGGCCTCAACCATAGATTTAACATGTAATCTTGCCGTTCTAGGCGTTGACGCTTTGGGCGGTGTGAACGCGGGATAAAGAAAGTGCTTCAACTTTGTTGGATTGTTCCTAAAAAAAATGCTTGAAGCCAATAATGCAACCAAGGACGCTTAAACATTAGATAAAAAAGCTATAAAAGCTGTCTGTGGAGAATTGTATTTACATTCAGAAAAGAAATTAATCCCCATTAAGATGAGAACAATTTTTAAAATATATACTTTTGAGTAAAAAATAAACTTAAGTCTGATACCCTGAGCAGTAATAGAATTAAACCTTTGCAACAACCTGCAAATGTAAAAAAAATATTGAAAGGTCAAAATTCAAAAATATTTCAGGATTCGTAGTCCACATTGTCAAAGAAATAAAGATCAGTACGTTATCAAGTAAACATACGGACTAAAATCTGAACTTATTTAAATTCAAAAAAGTCAAATAGAAAATGTTTTTAAAGATTCTAAAACTACAGACTCTAAATTAAACACATTTAGAGTAACCCTTTATTAAATGAACAGCTTACCTAATTTTATGGTCATGAGGAAAGCAAAAGATATTTGCTAACATTGAAATATTATATTAAGATTTTGCAAACATTAGGTCTTCAACTAAAAACCTGTTTTGGCCAAAAGAAAAAAAAAAACATTGAGTTTTTCATTGAATGGTGTGATGAGATGGATGGCTAAATGTCCTCCTTATTCTTTTCCTACATGTTTCTGCAGCTTTGCAGGAGCACAGCCCACTCACGTCCTGTCTTTGTTTCTGTGTGCTCTCTGTTTGCAGTTGGGTGTAGATGGTTTGATGGTGTCTAACACCACTGTGTCCAGACCAGAGGCGCTTCAAGACCCACACAAGTCTGAAGCTGGGGGGCTGAGTGGCCAGCCCCTCAAAGACCTCTCCACTAAGACCGTCAGTGAAATGTATAATCTAACCAAAGGTGGCTGTCTGCCTCTATTTCTGTATTCCCTGTCCATTTTAGATTAAAGAGAGCACGCATGAAGGAACATTTTGTTTGGTTTTAGGTAAAGTGCCGATCGTTGGAATTGGTGGCGTGGCCAGTGGACAGGATGCGATGGATAAAATCAGGGCTGGTGCTTCACTAGTTCAGCTCTATACTGCTTTGACCTATCAGGGTCCACCCGTCGTGACAAAGATAAAGCGAGAACTGGAACAACTTCTTACGTGAGTATAAACATGCAAGGAGATTACGGTATTACAAAATGCCATAAAGGAAAATATCGAGCAAATTGTTGGCATCAATAACTGTTATAAATAATGAATGAAGAAAATTGAATCAATAAATTACTATTCACTGACAGTAATAGCTGCAGACCAGCAGTGGGTGTGTAAATGATTTAATTTGCAAAGAGTTTGGTACATTTAGAACAGCTACCAGGGGTTCACAAGTGTTATCAGGAGTGGAGCAGTAGTGTTTTCAGGCAGCTACCAGATGATCTGACAGTCAAAACATTTAGAAAAGGTTACCAAAACACAGAGGGAGCCTCAGACATGCACTAGTCAGCATTATCAATATTTGGTAGAGTTTGGCAGAGTCCATATTAAATAAGGTGATGCATTAGAATTTTATTAGACAAGTGTTTTTTTGTAAGAAAAAGCAAGTTTTAATATTTGTTCAGTCATCAGTGTGATGGATTTTTGGATGTTTTTGCTGTCTCAGTTGCTTTCTCTCTGGCTTTCAGAGCAACTTCATACAACATCTCCAAAAAGCAACAAACATTACGTTTAAAACATGTTAGTTTATTTTTGAGAAAGAGGGTGATGAGTAAAATGAAGGACCAACCCATCATAAATGAGATTATGCGATCTTCTTACATTGGCCGCCTGTCTATTATTTGTTTTTTTTTGTAACCTCCTCAGTAGTTGTACCAATACTACAGTATAAAGAAACTTTCTATTACTAATGTGCAAATGATCCTTTTCTTTGTGTGTTTGCGTAGAGATCAAGGTTTCAGATGTGTAGCTGAGGCTGTTGGAGCAGATCACAGAGAAGCAGAGGGAAAATCTTAGCAAATGCTCCCAAGGCTCTGCAGCACATGTAGCTGCCATCTCCTCCATCAAACCGACACAAATGTCAGCTTTCTGTAATAAACCCAAATTTATTGGTATGGCTCATTAGTTCATTCTGATTTTCAGGGTGGCAAATAAATGTTCTGTTTTCATATTTAAGTTCACATTTTCAATAAATGACTTTAATGCCTTAGCAATGCATTTTTTGTTTTTGATGCATCATTATAAGCTGATCTGTAACCTGATTACAGCAGGTCAGGTTTTGTTACAGTGTAACAGCAGTTGGTGTTTATAAAATGCATTGAAATACTAAAGTGCTTATATACATTTTTTAATGGTTAAAATATGTTTGTATGAAGAACATAATGTGCCATGATGGTGTTTGGTTGAAACCTATAAATACAATAAAAACATAAACCCACATTTTGAAATTGTTCCTTTTTTCTCTTATAGTTAAGTTTTCACACTTTGATAGTTATAACTGACATAATTCAGGTGCATTTAAATCCAAACAAACTTCATTCATGTTGTACTTGGCACAGATGAAACACCTGCTTGAGTTTCAGTACTGCAAATCTGATTCAAGGCAAAGCAAGTTTCTTTGTATAGCACATTACAGCAACTAAACAATTCAAAGTGCTTTAAATCAAAATATAAGAGTACATGGCAGTGGCATATTAATGTTAAAAAAGGTTGGACTACAGACTAAAATTGATGTTTCAGTTAATATTAGAACCGTCAGCATAAAAACTGAATGATGCTTTTCTGATTCCTGGGATGCCAGCTAGACTTAGAATTAGAAGATCTGAGAAATACAAGAAATCCTTAATGGGTTCGTAACCTAGGTGTAGTAATGGACTCAGAGCTGAACCTCCAGGGTCACATAAAGGCAATTACAAGGTCATCGTTCAATCACCTGAAGAACATCTCTAGGATTAAAGGACTGATTTTGCAACACGACCTAGAAAAACTCATCCATGCGTTTATCTTTAGTCGGATTGATTACTGCAACAGCATCTTCACAGGTCTGCCTAAAAAGTCAATCAGACAGCTGCAGCTGATCCAGAATGCTGCCGCTCGCGTCCTCACTAGAACCAGGAAAGTAGAGCACATCACCCCAGTTCTAAAGTCCTTACACTGGCTCCCTGTAGCTCAGAGAATAGACTTCAAAATACTTTTACTAGTTTATAAATCATTACATGGCTTAGCACCAAAATATGTTGAAGACCTGTTGTCATGGTACCAACCACCAAGACCACTCAGGTCCTCCAACTCTAGCCTACTAAACATCCCTAGACTCAGAACTAAACATGGAGAACCAGCTTTCAGTTTTTATGCTCCCCTTATCTGGAACAGACTTCCTGACGAGTGTAGAGCTGCTGAAACTCTGAACTGCTTTAAATCGAGACTAAAAACTCATCTGTTTAGAATTGCCTTTGAGTAAATGCTTGATGTCATATGTATAAAATGTGTTCATGCTCTCTTGCTTTTTTTATTTTTCTCTTGCTTTATTGTGTATCATGTGTAATGTGTGTTTCTTTTAAATCACCAAATCATGTAAAGCACCTTGAATTACCCTGCTGTTGAAAGTGTGCTATACAAATAAAATTGCCTTGCCTTAATGCATTTTGATGCTAAGCAATTTGGTGATTTATAATTAAACAACAGTATTATAAAGTCTATTCTCTGAGCGACAGGGAGCCCGTGTTAGGATTTTAGAACTGGGGTGATGTGCTCTATGTTCCTCGTTTTAGTGAGGACGTGAGCAGCAGCATTCTGGATAAGCAGCAACTGTCTGACTTATAGACTTATATACATATGAAGACCCTGCTGCAGTAATCAATTTGACTAAAGATAAACGCATTAATGAGTTTGCCTGTGGGTAAAATATCAAGACAGCAGGAGGAAGCCTAATTGATGTATTTTTTCTTATAAGTGTTTGTAGTTGATTTAGTAGAACTGTCATTTGCTCCAATTTTCTTTTGACTGGAAATATTAGTAGTGGACTTGTTTATTGATGTACAGACAAACCCCCTAGTTTTCCGAATTTTATCAGTAATGTAGTTGACAAATTCATTGCAGGTCCTTGTAGAGTATAGTTCAGATGCCACAGACACAGGGGGATTTGTTAACCTGTCAGCCTGTTTGAAACTGTGATCTTCAATCTTTTTAATTCCCGACACTTTCTCTTCTGTATGTCGAGACAACCGTATGACAAGGAAAATATTTGCAACAAGAACCTAATGAAGTGTGAGAGTCGTAAGAGAAAATAGAATGGGGCTTCATTTTGCGAAAAACAGAAATATCTGAATATTGATCAAAAGTATTGAAGATGGATCACTAGACTTCCGTCTTTTTTTAATGACTTTGCCATGTACCTGCAGCAACATAGTAAGTCTGCACATAGCTGGGTGTTATCATGGCCAGAGAATTGGAGCAGATGGCTACTTTTAGAAATATTCTTGGCTTTTCATTACTTATCAACACATTCAAATGCTCACAGAGTGCCCAGAATAGGTTGTATTTATCAGGCGTCGCCTGTGAAGGCAGCAGTACTGTGAGGATCAGCTGTAAGCTGCTCCATCATCTCCTGAGGCAACGTCCAGGCTGTCTCATCCCATATGTGGTGTCAGAAGAGGAGGGGAAAGGCTCCTAGACAAGCAAAACTTTCTGAACTGATGGCCACTTGGATATATGGGCTCTTTAAATAACTTCTGTCATTGCTGGGAGGCAACAGTTGTGATTGCACAGCTTCTTTCCCTGGGGGCCTGAGTTGGCTTTGAATCTTAGAGCTAGCAGGAAAAGAAAGGTCCACTATATCATTTCTCTTACATAACTCATATATGTGTGTATGTATGTCTAGCACAGTGTTTCTTAACCCTGGTCATCAATACCCCCAGACATTCATGTTTTAGATGTTTCTACTCACCACACCTGACTCAAATGATTGCGCTACCTCATGTCATCTAGTGCTGCAAAACCCTTATAATTAGGCTACCCATTCATTTAAGTCAGGTATGTGGAAGGAATGAAATGCCTCAAACATGCAGGTCAGTGGGCCCTAACCATTGAGAGCCACTGCTCTACCGTAAACCCTACCCCAGTCAGTATTCTAATATCAGATCTGGGGCGTATAATCAGAAATTCGGGTAATCAATAGGACAATGGTCCCTCCAAGAGGACAAAGCTAGTAAAGAACTCAGAGAGCGACCTCCACCCACAGCCACTGCGTGTGGGTGAGTGCAGCGCTCATCCTGACTGAAATGTAACGGTGGGACCTTAAAAGAGTTGTGCAGAAACAAATATCTGCAAACCTAAATGAAATTAAGCACTAATGTAAAGACAAGCGGGCTAAAAATTCATCTATAGCTTCATGAGTGAATGAAGTACAGAAATCATTTGACATCATTGATGCTCAAGATGGTTCAACATGCAAATGAATCATATAGTTAGCTTTTTTCCCCCATTATTTTTTCTCTCCATGAAATGTAAAGGAAAAACACAATTTCAGGCTTTAAATATTTAGTACTTTCGGCATATATTGCTTGCAGACATAAGGAGTGGAGACAGCATGAATAACCCAAAAACTCTCCCAGATTTCTGAAGCCTCCAGTGGTTTCTGATTGTGGTAATTGGAGGACTTTTACTGCAGTATGAGGTCAACACTGTTAAAGGTCTCATTATGTGTTGGATGGACTGTTACAATATTTGGTCTACACATTAATCCTCCCCATCAGGAAGATCTGTTACATCATTTGTGATTCCCAGACTCTACCTCTGGCAAAATCAATAAGTCTAAATCTGTGAGCTGAACTCTGTGCAGAAGTTTTTGCTAATGATATTCACTGAATGCCATTACCTTTGGCTGTGAATATAATGACAATCAGACCAGCCTGAGCTGTATTTTAGATTTACAGCAAGATACCACCAGTAGATAGATAGATAGATAGATAGATAGATAGATAGATAGATAGATAGATAGATAGATAGATAGATAGATAGATAGATAGATAGATAGATAGATAGACTCAAAAAATTAGAATGTCGTGCAAATGTTTATGCATTTCAGTAATTCAACTTAAAAGGTGAAACTTATATATGATAATATATTCAAATTCAGAATCTCTGAAAATTAGAATAAGGAAAAGGTTCAATATTTTAGGCTTCAAGTGTCACACAATGTCACACATTGCCAAAAGTACCAAAACCTGGTTCAATGACTATGGGATTACTGTGCTTGATTGGAAAGCAAACTCACCTAACCTGAACTCCATAGAGAATCTATGGGGCATTGCCAAGAGAAGATGAGAGACATGAGACTGAACAATGCAGAAGAGCTTAAGGCTGCTATTGAAACATCCTGGTCTTTCATAACACCTCAGCATCCATACCACACCACATTGAGGCAGTAATTGATGCAAAAGGGGACCATATGCATGATTATACTTTTAAGAGGTCTGACGTTTTTCTATTTAAAATCCTTGATTTATTAATTGAATGTAATATACTCATTTTCTTTGATTTTGAATTTGTTTTTTTATAAGCCATAATCATCAAAATTAGACCAAATAAATGTTTGAAATATCTCGCTTTGCATGTAATAAGTCTCATACATCTCATATATTAGTTTAATCTTTTAAGTTAAATTACTAAAATAAATGAACCTTTGCATGATATTGTAATTTTGCGAGTTTAACCTGTAGATAGAAAGATAGATAGCTAGATAGATATACTTTGTTTTGAAGAAGACAGAAGCAGAGGCATAAAAATGTGGATATTTTGTTTGCTTGTCTTAAAAGCATCCTATCTTGCAATGAACAAAATAGCAACAGAGAAACCTGAGCTTTCAACCTAACACTGATTTCACTTTGATGCTGTTGTTGGTGCTATTCTATGGGGAAGACTTATCTCAAACAACAGAACCATAAAAAAAATACACAGCAGATATTCTAAAGAGGAAGTTTGTATTACACTGCCAAACACTTGAGATCAATGCAGCCTTGTTCTCAAAGTTCGAATAAATATAATAATAAAATAAACCATGAAAACCCTACAGGGGCATGTGCTATGAAGCTTACATGTTACTCCTTCTTCAGAAATGTAATAAACAGTTAAACACTTGTCCCTGTTCATCAAAATGAATAATTTAGATCTTTTCTTCCTAATTGAAATAAGCACGCAACCCTTTTGAGGGCTAAGATACAACTCTACACTTTACATTATTTAACTTGGAGTGATCTTCTAAAATGCAAATTGCCCCTAGATCCATGTTCCCAGTTTGCCTGGCTGCACCTTCTCAGTTTAGACTCTTCAGCATAACTGTTTTTCTAAATTGAAGAGCTTTGAATCACAGGAGTCCCTTGGATGGAGCACAGTTCATAGCAGCTTATAATGAAAATTTATAACAGTTTTGAATGAGCTGATAAAATCAGTGGTTGTTAATCTTCTGTTTCAGAAAAAAGACAATATCAGAGATTATGTTCTCTTACAAAAACTTAATAATAAATCAACCTTTTACTTGATGAAAACAGCTTATAGGCTAACAAGATGGATGAACTTCAAGCCCTTACAAGGACTCAGCCAGAGTATCGGGAATGCAGTGTTATGTGTTTCACTGAGACGGGGCTGCAGGATCATATCCCCGACTCCAACGTCTCTCTGCCAGGCTTCCTGACTGTACGAGCAGACAGAGATCTGAAGAAGAGCAGGAAAAGAAAAGGAGGTGGAATAGCAGTGCTTGTCAACAACAGATGGTATCATCTAGGACATGTTACTGTGAAGTGTCGTCTCTGCAACCCAGACATTGAACTCTTGGCAGTAGGTTTTTGTCCATATTGTTTACCAAGAGAGTTCACCAGTGTTATTTTGGCAACTGTTTACATTTCACCTTCAGCCATTGCTGACAATGCATGTGATGTCATCAGTTCCGTTGTCTCTAAGCTACAGACCCAGCACCCCAATGCATTTGTGGCAATATGTGTTGGTTTTAATCATGCCTTGCTCTCTACTACACTTCCAACAATAGTGTATAAATGTAGGTAGAAGACATATTCTTTGGAATTGATGTCAACAGACATTCTCCATCTTGTTATAATGAACATTAGCCGTTAAGCAAAAAAGGATGAATAAAGATTTCGGTCTCTAGATGCGGAAAGCTTGTAGAGACGTGCCCCCAAAAGACTTGCAGTTGTGGTTGCAGCAAAAGGTGCCGGAGGAGGAGCGGATTTTATCACCTGATTTATAAAGTAGAACTTTTTTTACCATTGTAGTGCCAATGCCTTGTTTTAACTACTTAATAATTTGCCAAACAGTACTGCTGACCCAGTGCCATAGAGCACAACCTATTGTCCCACAATGTAAGTGTGGCAAATCTTTTTGTGTGCTGTCCTTGTTTTTGTAACTATCTCCTCAGAAATATTTCCTCAAACCTTTCCTTTAGCAGTAGACAAGTCCACATTAAGGTTAAAAATTGTACTCCTTAAAATATGACAGAAGGTAGAGTGTTATGACAGTTTAAACTTATCCTGCATCTCTGTTTCAGTGCCAAGTTAATATCTCTGTTTTTAAGTCTTAAAAAAATTGCACAATGCTATCTTAAGTTATATCTTGCATATCGTTGTCGCTGTAGTTCAACAGTTTAAGCCAGTTTGTTACATTTCGGACCTTAAAGAGGCAAACTTTCAGAATATTTACTTAAGAATTATATCATCACTCGAAAGAACGATCCTAGCTGAAGCCCATTAGCACTTAATTCAAAATAAATCAATGTCTTAACACTTAATCAAATTGCTTAATAAATAGCTAAAACACATATAGAGGAACAGTAAAATAGATGCAAAGCTGACTGTATTATGCAACAGGGAGTGCAGCAGGTGCGGTCTGAGGTGTTTTACTCGCCTGAAGGTACAGGGGTAACATCTGTGAGCCTGTCAGCTCAGTGTCATCAAATCAGAATAAAAGTTCTTCCTCAATCCCGAGGAGGAGCCAATTATGTTTAGGTGTTTGTGTTAAGCTTTTTTGGTCAGAGGTTAATTTAGTAAGTAGAGCAGGAGATTCAATTCAATTCAATTCAAATTCAAAATTACTTTATTAATCCCAAAGGGAAATTAAATGTTGTTGTAACTCATTATGCAAGTTCCTTCAAAGATTTGTTGTAGATGCTGATGGCGTTGGGTAGGGATGATCTCTTGTAGTGCTCTGCTGATCTGAAGAAGCCTCTGACTGAAGACGCTCTGTAGTTGTATGACAGTCTGATGTAGAGGACATCATAGTTCACATCAAAGAAAAAAGACAAGTTAAAAAGGTTTCTCAATCTAAGCAACAGAACTGAGAAAAAAAGATTGAACTTAGAAAAACTTTTTAAATGTCTAAACAACTGATTTTTTTAAATTGTTCTAGTTCTTTAAAAAATGAAAGTTTTGTCTTACATTTGTTTTTAATCAGCTGTGAAGAGTTGTACACTTCTGATTGTGTCTGCAGGTTTGACTGTGACCTATTGACCCTCTAGCCTCTTTTTATTCTACAAATCCCCCCCCCCAAACAGTTTGGTATGACTGAAAGAGATGATGGATACAATAATGCGATGCACATATCCTCAAAGAATACAGCTCAAAGTGGAGAGATTCCGGTGTTTACGGATGCATTCTTGGGCTTAGGTTACCATTACTAAATCTTGTAATAATTGGTACCATGAGCTTTTCAGTGACAATGTTATTGTATTTATATATCTAGTTGTGACTTGTGGTTGTGTAGATCTCGGTTTGCATTGTTTGATTTGTTTTGTCGTTGTAGTTTTTTTACCCTCTCCCCGCCATCCTACAGTTGTGGAAGGGGACTGGGATGTTTTCTTTGTTCCCCTTCCTCTCTTGTATCTACAACGTATCCTCTACCACTTAACTTTTTTTCCTACCTCTCTTGATCTTCTTTCTTTGTTCCCCTTTGTTTTCTTTCTCTGTGTCCATAATATCAGAAAGAAACGCGGCAATTTCTAATAAAGATGTCTTATACACATATATCAAGCAGAGTACTATAGCAAAAGCCGTAATGCTCCACTTTTGAAAGTAAATGAGTTGGGCTTCTAGTTGGTACTCAGACACCAATTCTGAGCCCCACATGGCCAGACAGGACACATAAAAAGAAAAAAAAGTGGGGAGATATTTTTTGCACAAGATGCAGCTTATGCAGACAAATGCATTGGCCTAAAAAGTAAAAATATGCATTATTACTCTGCAGGGCCTAAAACCCAGATGAGTCAGACTGAAATAAAATTGAAGGCATTTCAAATGTGAGTCCTGAGCGATACGTGCTGTATTGCAATAAATAAATTGACTTTTCAAATTGACATGTTGTGTGCACCACCTTAAACTTTTCTGTGAAAATGAAGATGATGAGAACAAACTGAATACATTTACAATACTTGTTATAAGAAACCATACAAAAACTTGTCGCTTTCCTAATTAGTTCTTTTAATCACATTGAAACCAGTTACTCTAAACATTTTTTTAAAGATGTTCTTTGGCACTAGTGACCTTTATTGACTGATGCTCGACAGGAAATAAAGGAGAAGGGGGAAGACGTGGTACCCGGGCTTTTGAAACATATTGAAGTAAAATACTAATTAAAAAATATGGCATTTATGATGTTTTACACAATAGGGTTAAAAAAGAAAAGTTGTAGGTAGAAAGTATACTGATTATGTTTTATGATCCATTAATATTATATTTGTAATATTAATATATTTAACTATATACTAATAAATGGCTATATACTAAAATATGTGAACATCTTATTATCCCTTTTTCTTATTCTAACATACTAAAATATGGAAAAAAGTAATGTTCATAAAATATCAAAGGCATGAGGAATCTTTATATGACTTCTTTTCTTTGAAAATCTGTTACAAAATAAAATATTAGCTATAGAAATCGAGGTTACACATGTTCTGAACTTTTACATTCACTGTATGTATGGCAGCACATTTTCGTATAAATATTTTATAATAAAAAAATAGTACTGCTATCTGCGTTTTCAAAATGAAAAGCATACTGGTGAAAAGAGAGAGAACTACATTGTTTCTGTTTTTAAACGGATCCTTTTCATTTAAATGTAAAATATTACTATAACTGCAACTATGCTAAAACTGTATTTCATTATCTAAATAATACTCAGACATATTTTTTCAAATAACACTCTGCAGCCTTTTTACTTTCTTTTCTACAGTCTCTAACACTCCAGCTACTCTGGCCTAAAATTAATCGGATGTTCTGACTAAATTACTATTTTTCTTGCGTAAATGCAAACTAGTTGCTTGTTGGAATGTTTTAGAGTTTGCTTAGTAAAATAAAAATATGCTTCTTGAAAAAAATAATTTAAAAAAATTTCCCCCTACTCTATCCTCAAGTAAAAGTATTTTTCAAACTCTGAGATTGTTTGTGGTTCAGCATCATATGGTGTCTAGCAAAGATAAGAATCATATATTTCACAATACTGAATCAACTACACTAGTCAGAAGCTTCACGGTGAACACACCTTCCTCATCTTTTACACATCATTACACTCAACACAAACAAAAGTTGCAGCACCAGGATGACAGATTGAAAGTAGAGACAGGAGGTTTTTTTTAAACCAAAGAAGGAAAGGTTTCCTTTCTGGACTGAGATTATGGTAAAGATTTTAAATTATCATGTAAGACAAACTTTAGATGTACACAGAAGAAAGAATTTGCTGTTTCATAAATCAATGTCAACAAATACCCATGAAGATTTAAGTCCCCCAAAGTTTTGTTTATTGCAGATTACTTCTCTTATGTGAGAATCCTGAGCCTGATGGAGAGCTGCGTGTCCTCAGTGCAGGTTCCCTGAAGGCTACAGAGGAGAGTCCATCAGCAGATGGTTGTTATGGAAATAGAGTGAAGCCTCGGGCTAAAAGAAGTCACAGGTGTGATGGAGGCAGGCGGAGACATATCCCACACATCACCCTGCCAAGACTCATTAGCGGAGATGGGCGGGTGCGTACACAGATATTAAAATGAGACAAGTGCAGCAGCATTGACCAAAAAGCATCTTTTAAAAACTGTCAGCATTTAAAGAAAGTCAAACTTAAAATAAAAAGTTTCATTTAGCAGAAATGTGTAAAATTATAATTTGTGTTAATTGTAAAATGTATTAAAGTTCATATCATAATAAATCTAATTTAATTGAATCGGTTACTGCTGATTATTGTTTTCCAAACATTACTTTTAAATATACATAAGATTTTAGTTTTATAATTGTTCTAGGAGTGTTAGATTCTTGACTATTTAGGAGATATTATATTGTCCTAAAAGGTTCAAATTATGGTCTGTAGGATTTATAGAATATACATAAATAAGTAAAAGTGTAAAGAACCTTCTGGAGAGGTTTCTGAAATGATCCAGTTTTGATTAGCTTTGTCCTATAATCGATAGAAGACTTTACATAATTCCTACATTTAATAAAGTGAGCTGCTCACACCATATGTGACTTCAACATTACTTAGCCTAAAATTGTGTGGAAGAAGCATGCTGAAATATATCAGAAATACTCCTCATTCAGCTCTGAAAATGGCTGCTTTTTAAAAATAAACCCCACAAATACATGCAACTGTAACTAAATAAAACTCAAACAACTCAGTGAATTAAACTAACTAGCATGCTTATGCGATTTTATTCTAAGTGTACTGCTGGTCTCCAAAGAAAAAGAAGAAGAAACATTTTTAAATTTGTCATATGCAATGGTTGTTAATTATTTTAATTAACTAGATGCAGTAAACATATAGTTTGTTGTTCTTGACTTTCAGAGCCATCACGGTGACACCTTTACAGTAAAACTCCACTGATAAATATTAAAGCAGAAACCTCTCAGCACGAGGACAGACTGTAGTGATAGAAACACTCAAGTTAAGTGCAACAGAGGATTGATTGTAGATACTTTGGGTGACCTGTGCATATATGTGTGTATTTATAGCAGACAATGTAAGCAGAGACTCCAGTTAGATCTGGCATTGTGTCCACAGCAGTTTCCTCGACCTGGGACTTGATCCAAGCCAGGTGGCATCACTGAGGTCTTTCTGTAGTTATAGATGGATAACCTAACTCACATATCTTAAAACAGTGGGACTCAACATTGTGGCAGACGAAGATGGAATCATTAGGTTTATCAGATTCCCAACTGAGACTCAGAGCTCTATGGACTAACACGAGAAGCAAACATGAACCATACTACCCTCACAGTTTCTTCTTTCTTCCTGCATCTTCCTTATCACTTTTTAAAAGAATAATGAGCTACAATATTTATGAGCAAGTAAGTTTCAAGATAAGCATGCAAACACCAAAGAGTTTAACTTGAGTTTTTTCAAAGCAAATTTTATGACTATAGCAGTAGATATTGTTTAAAAAATATTTTTCAGTAGGATCTGCGGGGGTGTTTCTGCTTTGAATTATTAAGCAGTTTCTAAAAAGAAAATAACTGGAGGATTTAAAATCTACTCCACTTGAAGGGGGCTTTCTGCGAGTGTTCTATTTCTAGATTCACTGGCTTCAAACATCTTCCTGTTCTGAAAAGAGGTTCCTTATATTTTGGCATAAAAACATCACACACACCATACAGCAAAATAGAAGTAGGGTTTAGAAATAAGAGGTTTATTAAAAGAACGTTTCCACCTGTCTGTCCGTAAGAGGTTATAAACGCCATTATCAAATTAAGAAAAGTCCTTTTTATTGCAAGATTTCCCTCCCGAAAAGGAGAGATTGTTATGTGGTTCACAAGTTTTTACCATATGTATTTTTGTAAATCTTTGGCTATAGGAAAATGCTTTTTTCTGAATGGTTGCTTTGTGTACTGGTTTTAATTGCCTGGTCATTATACTGGTAACAAGGGGACGAACACATAGATATTAATATTCAATATGTGTAGTATGCCTTCAAGTCCCAAGTTTTCTAGCCTTAAATAATAAGTGCTACAACTCAGTGACTCCCACTTCCTACTTGGCCCCAGATCTCTCTGCATGTCACTGGAAATCAATTGTCATTTAAACAGAAAATAGAGGTAGTGGATGATATGCATGGGCGTAACAACCGCGGGGTACGCGTGGGACATGTCCCCCGCACTTCCCGTATCGGTGCCCTGCGTCCCCCGCACTTTTTTTCAGCCTTTTTAGCCGTCTCAACCATTAACATGTGGTAACAGATTTTTCCGAGCCGTCTATGAACGCACCGTAAGCTAACGCAAACAGTGGGTAGTCGTCAAGTGCTAGAGAGAGCAGTGCAGCACAACAAGCCAGCCACAACCAGCAAAAGGCAAACATGGAGAGAAAATGGTCTCAAAAGATCTGTGTGTGTGTAATACTTGATTTGTAACGTGTGTCAGCCTGTTTGTGTGTAACTTTGGGTAGCTGTATGTGTAAAACATGATTTGTAACTCGTAAAAAACATTTTGTGCGTAGCTTCGGGTACTTGCTGTTGTATGTTCAACTGTACACACAAATATCAAGAAAGTACGACTACAAAATACATTTACTCACACACCATTTCAAAGTACACTAACTTAAAACTAACTACGAATTCAAAACGACTCCTACGCTTACAATTCGTTAAAACTACGCACCAATCGCCTGATACACACAGACAAAACCACGTTTACAGTTAGCTCAAGGTTACAAGTGCACGAGGAGTTTTGAGACTGATTTCACGTCTCCAGATTTGTGCTTGCATGATGCGTTTAAATGCTGGTAGAATGCTGGGTCATTTGAGTTTTCTTATTGCGTTCCCTCTAAACTTGCTGTTGAAGTGGCAAAAATGTTTTTATGTAAAAGAAAGAATATCTCAGTTGTAACACATAGACCAAAATGTTACAAATACTTTAGTTAAACAGATACATTTTTAACTAAAACAATCTTTTCTGACTGAATATAAACATTAAAAAAATCACAACGTTATATAAACTAGTTTAGTTTCTGAGCTCCTTAACTCCATGATGAAGCTTTACTTCATCATTTCCAAGTATTCATTTGGACCATCCTGTCGTTATTATCTCTGTTATCTAACTCGAAGACAGCAAATGTCTTTTCAAACAGCTGGCTGAATATTTCTTTACTAAAACTTGTCTTTGGTTTAAATAACAAAATCACAGTGAGAACTTAAAATATGACTATTTGACTACAAACATGGAATAGACATTTCGGAAGTGCATTTTTGCTGTATATTTTACAATTTTTTATCAGTTTTATTGTCCTGGAATAATCACTTTATTAGAGGACTTTAATCAGACCCTTATGGGTGTAAAAATACAGTTTTGTTTGAGATGGATCGGTTTTGTCACATTTATTGGACTACAAAGGGGTGAGTCACACATTTGATCTCCTTCTGCAGGGGTGTGTGTGTGTTGGCAAAAGCAATCGTGCCTACAGTTATGACTGTATCATTGATTGGCATCCATAATTGAAATCACAAGACTCTTAGCTTTCTAATGATATAAAATATGTATAAGTTCATAGAAGTTAGAAGTGAGAATTTCAGTGGATTTCAACCAGCAACTGGGCTAGCCCTGAATGCGGCCATTGGGACACTAACAGGTAAGCCATCGATCCATCCATTGTTTATGCCACTCGTGGGGTCGTGGGGATGACTAAACCAGCACACTCATGTAACAGTGATTAAACGGCTTTTTAACCACTGAGGAAAAGTATTACTGAATGTGAGAGGATGATAAATCACATAATAGGGCACTGAAAAAAAAATTGTCCCCCTCACTTCTGAGATGATGGTTACGCCCTTGATGATATGCCAGCAACAATGTTTTTGGGGTGTGTAACATAAACTAAAAACGAAATATGTCAGTTATTTTCATTTGAAGTATCTGTCTGATATAAAAGTAATGCAGTGTAAAAGCAAAAATATTATAGTGGTTGAAGTAAGCACTTTTTCATAGAAACACTCAGTAAGTGTTTCATCAAGGATGATCACTGGAGGTGGGCAGACTCCTACATCTATGTAAATTCCTATGTAAATCATCAACTTCAGGGTAAATAACCAAGTAATGCAAACATGATGACAGTCTAATAACGATGACGGTTCATCAAAGAGCATTTTCATAAACTGCTATGATGTTTTTGAGATTGAAGGTGCTATGAAACAGCAGTTCATTTAGTCTTTGCTCATCCTGCCCAAGCCCAAGCATTAGCTTTAGGGACCAACTAATCTAGTTATACATTAAATTATGACACAGAGAGTTCTATATGGCAGGTATGTAATTAGACCCTTATAGCCTTTTAACACAGTCTCACTTTAAAAATGTTAAACTATCCCTTTAAGGTTGAAACATATTTTGACAATCATTTTCTGTGGCAGTTCCCATAGCAAATAGCATTAAGCAGTATAATTAGAGTGGGCTATGTTGGAAGCTGATAAATGGATCTCGTGGATTTGTTGGATTTTTGCAAACCTGGGATGGACGTGGTTTGCAGTTGGCCCCACCATCCCTGCCTTTGTCCTTTCCTCTGTTGAGTCAAAAACAGAAATCAGCCACAGGTGGTCTCTGTGCTTCATTGGTTCTGACACACATCTCTTGCCTTAAGAGATAAGTGAGACAATTAAAAATTAATAAGGACAATGAAATGAGAGAGGGTAAAAAAACCCAAATAGGACATACAACAATGCATAACCTTGCTGATCCTCCAAAGTCCTCTGACCTATCATCTACAGTGTATCTTGCTGGAGGCATCTATGTGCCTCTGAATGTGTAGTTGTGGTACTAGTAAAACAGCACAGAGTATATTTCAAATACTAAAAAGCGGTGGCCTTGATAATTATGCAAAGGAGGAAGAAACCTTTAACACCTGTCAACAAAAAAATGCTCTTTCAGGCACCTGAAATTCATGACTGATTTGGTCTTCCGGTAGTATACTTCAGCTCCACTATGCAACTGGCTAAACCATTTCAGTCTTGCACAGTATCACCAGAGATTTCCCCACATTTAAATTATTCTGACTAACAAATAACCACTTATTTGTTTACCTGCAAATTAGTTTTTGTTTTTTTTTGTGGGTTTTTTTGCTGGTCATTGCAGCTAACATTTTCCATCCTACAATATCCATCCTACATTACAGATTTGCAGTTGTAATGTTGCAAGCTGGAACATCCTGTAGGACATTAAAGACAGGTTATTTTATTTATATTTTTTCTAACCTCCTGCCCTTGTGGTTATATATTGTGGCTTCCTTGTTGCAGTAGCACTACCAGTATGAAAAGTAGCATGCTAGTGTGTGTTAGTGGGCTGTATCAGAGTAAATAAAAGTTGGAGTCTTATATTTTACTATTTCATATCGGCAATGTCTATACTGTATTTCTGGTCTTATTCGCTGCGCTTCAGCCCCTCAATAATTTCACATTTTAGAGGATTCTTAAATACAGATCTCATACAGGTTGCAAGGTAAAAGTCAAGAATTTATTAAAACAGTAGCTAAAAGGGTCATACACAGCACAGCAAGCAAAGTATCTAGGTGGGAATTTGACTTCATTATAGTGGATTCTGTACATGCATGTAAGGTTCAGTCGGTCCATTACAAATTCAAACGCCAATCACTGTCAGATGTAGGTAAGAAAAATATGAAACCTTGGATAGAGTGTGCACACAGGGCCAGAGTTTGCATACTGATAATAAATACATTTCTGGGAAAACAAACCACTGTGTTGCTGTGTGTAACTTATAATCTAACAAAAAACATGAACGATGTCAATATTTGTTGCACTGAAGTGCATGTTTACATTTTTTGATTCTCAAAGGAACTCAATGTTTTCTACTGATTATTAATTACCTAAAATCAACATTGTAGAGAGGAAAACATATTTTTATAATATTTTTTGACAGTTGATTATTTTTTTCCAGTTTGTAGTGCTTACCTGTTAATTATAAATAACTATCTTTCCTATTGAGAATGACAAATTATCAGTGTCCTCAGCTTGCCTCTCACATGCCTCTATTTTTCTGGTAAACAATTATTGATATTCTCAAGGGAATTTTTCAATAATGAACAATGTTTGTATTATAATTTATTCATCTACAAAAACATCTTGTTGGTTTTATTTTATTGCATTTGGGTTTATGTCTATACAAAACAGAAGTTTAGTGTTTACCACAAAGCTGTTTTATTTTAGTTTATAGATTTGAAAAAATAGCCTTTTTTGGCAAACAGAGCAGACTAGTTTATAATTTTCTTGCAAGTGCTGAAATTTTAGAGTGAGAGGCAAATTATCTTCAGTTACCCACTATGTATAATTTTCAGAGCACCTTTTTGCTAAATTACACTGAAAACTACATAAAGCAAAATGCTTAATGTTTCACTTCCCTTTAAGATTGTTGTATTCATGTTGCTCTGTTTGAATGTCATCACTAGACGAGTTTCCATATCAAATCAGCAAACAATTCTACCACAATAAGACCTGCCAGCCTAATCATAGATGCTGCCATATGCTTTTCACAATGGCCCCAAGATAGATTTTATGCATGAGTTCAGCAAACTGTCTAGGTTGGTGAAATGTTGACAAAATAATAATGGTGAAATATGTTTCATACAATATCTACCCATCCAAATCAAGTTGTTTTAATATTTAATCATTGTTATGTGTCTTAAAGGGACAGTCCAGAGCTTCAGAAGAGGGGTTGTGTGAAGTATCAGCGATCATTGTTTGAGACATTGACAAGAGACAGGTGGAAGCTGGAATTGAACCTATAACCCTCTGATAACAAGCCAACTACTCCCCAGTTGTGTCCCCATCAGTTTCCACTCACTACCAATCAGGATGTAATGGTATCCTGTCTATTCCTTCTGACAAATTAGGTTGGTCAGGCAGTTTCCATAAAAGCATTGTGCCTTTTTCTCACTAGTCTGTTTTTGTTTTTTGTCTAACCAGTGGCTGCTCCTTTGTCTGCCTCATGCCAGTATATCATAGCCTATTATCTTTCTATAAAAATGTAAATCGTTTTTTTTCTGTGCCAATCACTTTTATCTGGTGTTTAAAAATAAAAAAAATACCAGAAGCACAGTCTTAGCTGATCAGACAGGCTTGTGCAACAAGTACCTCATTATATTGCTAGCAATGGTGTGGTTTATGATATGTAAAGTCAATATCATGATGGCTCACACTAATAATATATTTTGAGTTTTAAAATTGTTTCATAAGGCTGTGATTCTGATGAGCTTCTAGGTTAAATTATTGTGGAACAGGTTGTTTCTAAAGCAAGTGCTGGAATCAGCATAAATGTTGCCTTTCATACTACTTGTTCAGCCCAAGGAGCAAACTGCGCCGGCCAAATCTGAAGCCTGCGCCTCTGCCCAAGTTTATTGTCATGACAACTCTGAGGGGGTTGAATTTGTTTTATAACTCATCTGTTTAGATGTAATTTGAGCTTGAAATTATGATAATAAGGGATGTGTCCTTTTGATTGACAGGTCTCAGACAAGTCGTCAGCGCTAATGCTGGTGGCTAGCGGCTGGAATACTCCTGCTTGCTCAAGGGAAGGGCTTCAGCTTTGAAGTCACTTTAGAAGTCTAGGCCATTTTTTTGGTTCTCTGAACTTGACCATCAGTTGCATCCGCAATTTTATTCGAGTTCGGAAGTTAATTATGCACTTGTTGGACAAAGATGGCTTGGTGTGTTATTGACTGCACTAACAAACGTCCAAGAAGTCTCTGCTCCATTATTTTCAGTAAGTAAAATTATATTTCTGCTGTGCATTTAAGATATTGCTTGGTCAAAAATGGGTTGAAATGATCATATTTCTTACTTACTTTACATATTGATTATTAAAACTTGTTTTAATTAAAATTCACATAGTATTAGTGACAGTTATGGACCAACAAGGTCTCATGATATTATTTGACAAACTGATTGAATCCGAAGGCAAAGGGGTAGCAGAGTTGCTCAACCACGATTTTCTGAGTTTGAGACAACTTAGAAAAAGCTCATTATTGTTTATTATTGGCAAGGTTCAATACTATATAAGCTGACAAATACTAGTGTTTATTTCTTTTCTGGTACATGATAGTGATCTGTACGAAACTGTGACATTAGCATATGATTTTATGCTAACATCGGTCTCACCACTCTCCACTGATTGTCCTGACACCACAGCTCTATCTCTCTTCTTCCCCTGGTGTCTCTCTGCTCTCTGGGGTGCACAACAGGCTCGTAGCTATGTGGTTGTGGTCCATCTATGAGTAATTGTAAAAATTTAAGGTTTCTTCAGTTTTGGATCCAGCATTAAAATAAATTTTTTTCTATTGATTTGTGCTGACGGGTCTCCCTTCGCCTAGGTCATTTCTGGTCTGGTGGAGGTAAAATTTTCTCACAAAAACAACTACTCTGTGTTTTTCATACTCTGAAACGCATACATTTTGACATTTTGGATAGGGTAAGACAGGAAATGAAACGGCTCAGTATCCGGAAATTTTCAAAATAAGAGAAACGTGCTGCTTTGCTGTTGTGTTACTTAAAAAAATGTCACTTACCTGTGTGGCCTGGTGAGAAGTCAGTACCTCGCGGGAGGGTCTCATTTGTGTGTCATCACTCGCGTGATTTCGTGCTCTGTCGGTGACAGTTGCTTCCCTGCTGCTATGCGCCTCAAACGCACCCGGTGGAATGGGCCAAGCAGCAGAATACGCAAGTGAAACGTGCTGCTCCTGTAACGTGCCGCTTACGCGTCCGGTGGAAAGGAGGGGTTACGATACTCTTTGCAGTCCTCTTTTTAAACAGCAGGTGTTGCTAGAGAGAAAATCTGCTTGTATTCAAGTGGTAGAAGAAGTTGAGTCATAGGAGACTTTCCAAGCTTGCCCTTTTTTAAAAGTTGCTTTTGAATTTTCTATAACATTTTCCAATGGATTTTCCTTCTTCTATTACATTCAGGTGCACATATACCTGTAAAAATGAACGTTCATGCAGATTTTACCATGTTACCCTTTCTGTTCAGCCACCTCTGTGATTTGCAAAAAACATTTTATAGTAGATTGTCTCTTGCAGGTAAGATAACAAATCTGAATTATTCTTTAAACTTTTCAGCCTGCAACAGAGCTGCATGTGAAAGAAAGTTGAGAGGACTTAGATGCTCTTGTTAGTAGCCTGTGTACGCTAATGTGAATGCATTATCCATACCATATGTTCTTTAGACATTGCTGTCACATCTGAGTTTCAACCACTTTTTCTCTTTTTAATTATTAATCAGATGTGCATTTTTCAGGTTGGTTGAAAAGCCTGTCAAGACGCATGAGCTTTTTTTTTTCTTTCAGTAGAAATTACAGAACTGCATTTTTCTGCCTACTGATTATGTTGTTGTCGTTTCTTTAAAGAGCTTATTAGGTTAAATATTTTCTAAAATGCACATAAAATGTTGTCCAAAATTACTATAACGTTTATTGAGGATATTTTTTTTGTTTTTACACCATTGACTTAAAAATGGTAAATTATTGTTTTTGTTGAGCTATCCTCCATTCCTGGGTGCATTTTCTGCAGCTGAATAGACGAAATTTCACTTCTGCTTCGGCTACGAAAAACATGGTCATTTGTGGTGCTCACTTCAGACTGGAGGATTAGCATCCCAGTGATGTGATAGAGTTCAACAGGGAATGCCAAGATCAGGTGCGGCTGACACAAGGCGCAGTTCCTTCAGTGCACACAACTTTATTGGCACCGCTGTCAGCGGCTGTTTCTGGGGCTGCAGCAGGCTGGAGACGGGGTCACGGATCCATCAGAGGCTCAGCTCTACAGGATCTTGGCATTTTAAGTCTTGTTGTCTACACTGCTAATTACCAACTTTGTTCAAAGAACTATATCAAAAATTACGACGTGATATGTGGGTTGTCAAATAAGCACTACAAAAGGGGTATCAGGAAAATGTGTAGTCACCTCTCTCTCTCTAAAGTGCTATAGCGCGTTCCGTGAACGCGCTATAGCACTATTGATTTGTGCTGACGGGTCTCCCTTCGCCTACGTCATTTCTGGTCTGGTGGAGGTAAAATTTTCTCACAAAAACAACTCCAGAAGTCTGAATAATTGATTTACGAGTAATTTTTAATTTAGAACCAGTTCCTAATATATTTCTCTAAACAGTGGTTTAAGGTGGGGTTTAACCTGCAATATGCTCTTTAAAGGTTCAGGGAAAGCTCATTCCCACTGTGGACTTCTGTTGTGCTTTGAGATTTGCCAGGTCATATGTATTCTGAGACTAGAACCTCCAACCCGTCCTTCATTCTGACAATTTATAAGACGTCTGCTCAGATAATTCTCAGCCCTTATTGGCATTCATGCCCTCATAAACTCTTCCGTTAATAAACTGTATGCTCCATTTAAGTGGAAAATTCCTCTAATGAATGTCTATTTAGGAGGACTGTTTAGTTTCTTTTTACCAGGTTTGCAAAAAGAATGCTTATGTTGTCAGTATATTTTCCGATCACAAATGGGCTTAAATGCTTAAAACAGAGCTATGAAAATAGTCTTAATATTGAATCATTTGGCTAGATTAGAAAAATTATTTTCTCTTAATAAACAACTGTTTATCATCCCATCTTGTTTTTCAAGGAATGCACAAGCAATGTTACTAAGAGAACTTTATAGAGATTGGCAAATTATGTATTTCCTTTTTGTTTCAGAATAAATGCTGCCTTACTTTTGCTCTGGGTCAATAATGTAAAACAAACCAACAGAAGTCAATTTCTACATCTCTCTGAAAGAAACAAGACAAAAGTAAAAATAAGGAGCTGAGGACCGCTAGCAGAGAGTTTCAGAACGACACATGTATGAAAACAATAAGTAGGCCTAATGTACCCAACAACCAATCTCTTGGCCTGCTCACCGCGGAAGACTCCCCTGCAGAAGGAAAAGCATTTTGAACCTCTGTTAAAGCTTGCAGCTGAACATTTAAACAAACCAGTGAATTGGTTGGAGAATATAATCTGGTTAGCAAAGACCGAAATTGGCCATGGCATAACTGGAGGAGGAACTGAACTGTACATCACCCCCCAAAAAGCACATACTAACAGTAAACTTTAGAGGTGGCAAAATAATGGTGTGGGACTGTTTTTCAGCATACTGTCAGACTTCACATAAATGAAAGAAGGAAGAATGAACAAATGTACCTGGGCATATCATAAACATCTTAAGATGAAAGGAAATGGGACTAGACACAGAAAAGAATTATGCTACTCGAATGACCCAGTCAATCACCAGACTTGCATCCAGTTGAAAATCTACAGTACAGAAAGAACCAGTTCTCAGACACATCGAGATCTGAAACCAAGTTGTTTGGAAGAATGGAGCAAAATTCCACCTAAGCAACTCATGCAACTAGTTTCTATATGCTGCAGATGTTTTGACACTAGTTTTAATTTCTTTATATGTGTAGATTACTTGTGTTGATACTAACATTTGATCTAAATGTAATGTAACACAACCCATTAGAAAATACGTTCACTATGTGAAGATGTTAAGATGTTCAATACTTTTTCCCCTGCTGTGGAAATGCCTTACATAAATATTAAAAAGTGCTTACTGTACAAAACTATAATTCAAATTGGTGGCCTGTTGTGTTTCTTTATAGTTGAACCGGACATGAAAAGCAAATGCTTTATTGTGGTTTAATAGGACAATTTTATTCTTCAAAATGCTCATTAAGCTCATTTGTACCTTTTATCATATGGTGAGGTTGTACAATACAGCAAAACACAAGACTCATACACATCGCTTTATGTTACAGATACATTATACCCTGAAAAGACTGCATGGTACGAGGGTCTGCTCTGATTATAATCTCTTACACTACAGGTCTGTGGCTGGCAACCCATTCATTTAGTCATCATTTTTATTATACAGATGAAAACAATGACTGTTGATATAAAAATACTTAAATAAAACCTGTTAAACATGATGTTGACTCACATACAAATGCAAATGACTGACATAGGAGCTGATAAAGTGCGCTTCTGATACTTGAGGCAGATTATTGTAAAAGTAAAATAAAAACAGGCTGAAAACTGGCATCGATTCACTAATGAAGATGCAGTAGTATAACGTCCACACACAAGGAAAATAAACATAAGGTTCATTTTGGGAAATCCGTGAAAGGCCTGAGGAGGCTGAAAAATAAACACAACCATAAGAACCAAGAGCTTTGGGATTTAACATCAGTATAGTATTTCATTCACCCAATGGCGCTTTTTCATTGTGATCTACAGTATTTGTGCTTAGTATGAACCTGTTAGCTGTTTCATTATTCTTGTTTAAACAAAACTTTTCATACATAATTTTACTTTTGCTCTGCATTTTAGTTGCTGAAAAACGTCAAGACATAGTTTTTGCAGACGGTTGATGGGATGATTAAAAATCCATCCATCCATCCATCCATCCATCCATCCATCCATCATACCAGAGGTGACTCTAGGTCTTACGGGGCGTTGTCCTGCCAATTTTAAATGTGTCTCCGCTCCAACACAGCTGATTCAAATCGTCCAACTACCTCCTCAGCATAGCAAAGTTCTGAATAGGCCATCATTTGAATCAGGTGACTTGAACCAGGGAAAGAACTAAAACATGCAGGAAACCGACTCTTGAGGACTGAGTTCAGGCACCCCTGCTCTATACCCACTTAATTTATGCAAGGTCATAGAAGGGGTGCTGCGTGTCTAACCCTAACCCACGAGGCAAGGCGGTCTCTGGACAAAAAAAAAGGGACCATACACTCATAAACTAACTTCTAAGAGCAATTTAGAGTGGCCATTTAACCTAACCTGCATGTTTGTGGATGTAGAATGAAGAGAATCTGCACATGCATTGATCACAAAATATAAACTTCTCACAGAAAGGGCATTGGTAACCCATCATTGCTGGGAGGCAACAGCGCAAGTTCATCACTGTTTGTTGTGAATTGTTTTAATGCATTGTGGAGATAAAAAAAATCATACGAATTACAAAAATCTCATATTATTCTAACTCCATATTGTAGTCTAGAGATATTATTTTGTATGGAATGTTTGTACAAAAAGACCAAAATTACCATAGTATGAAATAGCAAAGGAGGATATTGACCAGCTGCCCTCTATGCTGGGTTGCAGAAATAACAGATCCCGAATGGGAACCAAACCCTCCTTCTCCCTATCAAACCTCTCCAGCTCCTGATGACTCTTGTTGATATGGAGGAGCAGGATCTCTACTTCAGATGGAGCTCCTCATCTTATCTTTAGGGTGGAGCTATGCCTCCAACTTAAGGAAATTAATTTTAGTCAAGTGAATCCAGCACCACCAGCATCTTTCAGTAGCAATCCATATCTCATGATCTCAGGTGATGGCTTGAATGCAGATGTACCAAAAATTTAGGTTTTGCTTTTGGTTCAGCTGTTCAAAACAACAGACTGGAGAAAAACACAGCTTACTTAAGATGAAGCCCTGATCTGTCAAACCATCCCATCTTACCATTACTTTCAAACAAGATACCAAGATACTTGACCTACTTCAATCAAGGTAGACTCACCTCTGTCCAGAAAGAGACAAAAAAATCCCTCCAACGTTTAGCTAATTCTAGAAAGAAAACAAAATTGTCCAAACTCAACATATGTCTACCAGTATATCAGAAAGGTTGGCTACTGGTCCTGGGATCAGCAAAGCAGCACCATAACATGCCTCTTAGTTACAAACTGTTCACTAAAAGCCATAGAAAAAGCAAGAGTGACTACATAAATTTACATAGAGCCATCATGATTAAAATGTAAAGGTATAGGCATGATGTGTCAGTCTTGGATCTTATTAAGAATCATCAGATATAATTTATTTTAATTGGGCAGCAGTTACATCAAGCATTTGTCTCTCAGATCGCTATTTAACAGATGAAATTTCTAATCAATTGAATTCCATAATTAACCCCTGTCCAATTGTTTAACCTTGAAAGTCCTTGAAAGGTATGTACACCTCAAAGTTGTAATGCATTAAATTAGGGTGTTCCATGATAAATCAAAACCAAGTAGCACATTATAGCAGGGTGATAGAAAAATGATACATAGATTTAAAACTTTTCCACAAATAATCTGAAAAATGTGGCATGCGACTCCTCCCTCAACACTACTTAGTGCTGATCTATCAGAAAAATATGAACAAGCAGATATCTGTGCTGTTTTTGTCTGTCCAAGACGGTCCGACTTGTTCCATGCTGGTCTGCTGTGTTCCTTGGTCTTCAAGGTGCAGTGGCCTTCACAGAGCAGCTGTATTTAAACAGATATTAAAATATCCACAGGTGGACTCTATTTACCAATTAGTTGACTTCTAAAGAAAAATGGCCGGTATAGATTTGATTCGGGAGTTTCAGAATTAAGGGCACCAAATCCAAGTGCACACCACATCATTCAGATTTTTATTTGTGAAAAAACATTAATAAGCCCTTCAGTATAATGTCGTACCTTGTGATGGTGTTATGGATGTAGTATGACAGAACATGGGAAACTTCAAGGTGTAATAATGCCTTTGCAAAGGACTCAAAATACACGACATAAATGTTCCTTCTGCTTTCAAAGCTGACATCAAGTGGTCAGTCAGTGAACTGCAGTTTTTGGCACTTTCACATTTATTATCTCTCAATAATTCATCCTTAGTTTTGAATGGACTGAGCTTAGAGTCAGAGAAAGATGTAAATCAGTTCCTCTGAAATAATAACAATGTATAGTGATGAATTTCATCACTCTACTCATACGAAAATCTATATTATCTCCTTATGACAAAACGAAGAACCCCATGGTGTCTTCTAATCTGACTAGTAACCAAAAATTATACTGTCTTCAAATTCTGTTTATATTTCAGCTTACTACATTCTCAAATTTTTTTTTGAAAGAAGAAAAACAGCCGAGTATTTGTAAATCCAGCTTGACACATTCATGCAACTCTATAAAACTGTTGACCTGTGTTCTTAAAGGTAGATTCACCTGGGTTTGTTCACAACTCTACTTGAAATATCTCTTTGTGGTCCCAATCTGCATGACAACGCTTGGTTTGAACAAGATTTAAACAGGAGCTGGATTGTTTCTACATTTTCTCCTCTTCTGCAAAGCTTTGACACTGTGCAAACATGAACAGGGCATTAATCATCATACAAACACTATATGCTTTTAATATTTTGGACCAGAGGCACAAAACGTGTGCTTGTTGAAACAAGGAAAATTATCATGGCTCTAAGGTCTTCTCACCATGAGGGGGGGACTGCTCTCTTTGAAAAAGCAGGGTCACACCCTTCCTGAAGCGGTGGTCCCTTACACTGTAGATGATGACATTACAGCAGCTGTTTCCTGTCAGAATCCAGAAGGCGAGAAAAGAAAAGTTGCACCATGTGTATCCCACCACGTTTCCAAGCACAAACACTGCGATGGGAGAGAAGGATGTTGTGAAGGCAAATGTCAGTATGCTTATTGTCTTTGCAGCCTTAATGTCCGAAAAGGATGGTCTGTGGGAGCATCCTCCCCCTCCGTCACTCACACTCCCTCCTGAGAGCAGTTTGCGTTTTCGGGTGTATCGGCGAATACTTGTGAAGGACACAATGTTAACTGCTAAGGTGCCGCCCAGAAGTGTGAAGTCGAATGCTGGGAACAACAGCAAAATGTTGGCATCAGGTGGGAGCCCGCCTCCAAACAACAGTGGGGTGTAGTTACACATGCGACTACACTCATTGTACTCCAAAGTAAAGTTGCTGCTGAAGATGAGAGGGGCGAGAGCCAGCAGGAAGCTGGCTGCCCAGGACACCAAAACAAGGAGCAGCGTTCGTCTTCTGGTCACCAACGTGTCCTTGTGAAGCGGCCACTGGATAGCTACGCTGCGTTCCAGGGTCATCAGGAAGATGGTGCTGATGGAGACAAAGGTGCATCCTGCAAAAACTGGACCAATCAGCATGCAGGGCTGCCAAGGGCTCTCCATATCAATAAAAGATGAAGATGTACCACCCTGGTACCACATGGGAGGAGCACTCGACACCATCAGAGAGATTTCGGTGTAAACAGAGAAAGGAACCACGACAACACCCACCATCATGTCTGCTATGGCCAGAGACACTGTCCAAAAAATTAAAAAAGAAGAGCAAAGGGGAGATGGTCACTCTTTATTTTACTTTATGGATCTATTTTTTATAAATGCACTGATGAATGAAAAACAACATTATTTTATTTAGGGAAATATTAAGGGAAATAACACTGTTTAGGCTATATTTAATTTTTTGTTGTTTTTAGCAGAGAAATACCATATAAAAAACAATAAAGTTACCTTTCAAGTACCCTTGCGGTGTTCTCGACTGCCTAGTTTGCACAAAGACTGTTAGAGTAACCACATTTCCAACAACAATAGCAAACGCCAGGCTGACCATGAACACCACAGCGAGGGTGCGGTTGAGCACCCCACAGCAGCAGGGGATGCAGAGGGGTGGAAGTGACTGGACTGAGCCATGTTCCACCCGTGCAGCTGCAGTCAGGTTAAACGGACAGTCAGAGGTCACCAGAAGTGCTGTGGTGCTCCCTGGAATGCTGGTGTTGGGAAGCAGCGCCGTCATGGCCCAGACTGGCAATAACCTTTGAGAAGCGTTGGCAGAAAACCTGCTTAGGAAACCATGATGTGAAAAGGAAGGCCTTCCTAGTAAAAACAGCGGAAACAAATAAACAAAAATAAATTTTCAGACACAAATTTCTGTCTAGTTTTTGATCACATAATAATGTGCGACAAATAGGAGCTGCTCTCAGCTGTTGATGTTAGCTTGATTTCTTTTTTTTTTCTTTTTTTCAAACAGTCCAGATAATTACATTTGCGAATTATATTTCAAGAAAAACTTTCACATGAGTCCACGCAAAGCTGCTGACACCACATCTACTTGTTTACTAAACCTAATCTTGCTGAATCCATCTCCCAGAGTATTGTAACGATTGTCCAAGGACACATACCCTTCTTTTAACTTTAAAACCAAATTTGTGATGTACAAGTTAGTATTTCACCAAATATAAAGAATACACAGAAAATTCAATTTTTTCCATCAGCACTTTTCCAGTATTGCACTTTGTTTAAGCAAACTTTTTTTTTTATTATTCACTGTAAATGGCAAAGCACTTTCAGAATATCTCAAAAAGCTTTTAGCAGGAAAATCAAAACTATTCAAGCTAGAATGTTATGTGAACGTAATAGTTTGATACATTTCTGATTTGTTTTATACATTAAAAAAATTGTGTGAGGAATCACTTGTGACAAATTTGGCACCTTGGACTTTTTTTTCCATAAAATAAGAAGGTGATAAAATGTTGAAGTGGTAACCATGAATAATAGGAAACAGGTCCTCTATTTGTTTTTCCTGATCATGTAAAAACTAGTTTTAAAATGCAGCACAGCTAGCTGCTACAGGAAGTTAGAAAAGCAGCACTTAAGAACAATAGTCATTATAACAAAAGTGAGCAAACAGTCGTGCTTTCACCACTTTATGTTTTTTTAATGTGTATTTTTGAGAGTGCATTCTTGGTTGTTGCATGTAGGGTCTCCCTTTATTCATTACCTTAATCATTATATTTTTACAATAGGTATTACTGTTTTTTGTCATTGCTATCATACAATAAAACTGAAAATATGTCCTTGGTGTTAAACATGTTGCTTTTTGCAAATGTAGTGGCAGCACATCCACATCACTGCAGGTATTTATTCCTGCAGTGATGTGTAAGGGCATTGACCAGTTTCAAATCAAAAGCTGCTGACCAGAGGTGTCAAAAGTATTCACATTCAATACTCAAGTAGAAGTATAGATACTAGGGTTTAAAAACACTTCTGTAGAAGTTAAAGTATCAAGTCAAGTTTTTTACTCAAGTAAAAGTAAAAAAGTACTTGATTCAAAACTACTTAAAGTATAAAAGTAAAAGTAATGCAATTTAAAAAAATGACATTAAAGAATAACGCTTAAGCCAAACCTCCCCTCCAAAAGAAAGGCCATAATTATTATAATGTTACATAAAAATGTGAATTTTGAAACATTTGCGATACACTAGGCTACCTGTTTCAGCTGCATATATGTCCATTAAAATGTATTCATTTTAGTGCAATGCAATTACATTAAAGAACCATATGTGGACTACTGAGCATTAATGAGTGTTTTAATGGAGTGGAAGATATGATGACTAGTTGCCTATATATATTGTAATGCTGCATTTGCCTCAGTCTCTACCACCGACATGTTGAACTCAGCAACATATGTCTGCGTTGTCCTGGCTGGACTGTGAAGTGGATTGTGTGTGTGTGTGTGTGTATATATATATATATATATATATATATATATATATATAGACGGATTGGTGGGGCATCTGCCGTTATGCGGGCGCTTTACCGGTCTGTCGTGGTGAAGAGAGAGCTGAGCCGAAAGGCGAAGCTCTCGATTTACCGGTCGATCTACGTTCCTACCCTCATCTATGGTCACGAACTCTGGGTGGTGACCGAAAGAACGAGATCACGGATACAAGCGGCTGAAATGAGTTTCCTCCGCAGAGTGTCTGGGCTCTCCCTTAGAGATAGGGTGAGAAGCTCAGTCATCCGGAGGGGGCTCAGAGTAGAGCCGCTGCTTCTCCACATCGAGAGGAGTCAGTTGAGGTGGCTCGGGCATCTGGTCAGGATGCCTCCTGGACGCCTCCCTGGTGAGGTGTTTCAGGCACGTCTCACCGGGAGGAGGCCCAGGGGAAGGCCCAGGACACGCTGGAGGGACTATGTTTCTCGGCTGGCCTGGGAGCGCCTTGGGGTTCCTCCCGAGGTGCTGGAACAAGTGGCTGGGGAGAGGGAAGTCTGGGTCTCTTTGCTTAGGCTGCTGCCCCCGCGACCTGACCCTGGATAAGCGGAAGAAAATGGATGGATATATATATATATATATATTAGGGGTGTCAAAATTAATGCATTAATGTTGGTTGATTAATTCGTGGAATTAATGCCATTAATTTTTTTAACGCAATTAATGCATGCACAAAATGACCTGCCCTGTTTACCCGACAATTAAACCTGCGCTGCATTCAGTGCTTGCTTGTCACGTAAACAGCATGACAGCTGTTTGATAACTGCAAATAATAACAGTGGGAACCAGGGAGTAATGTAAAGGTTCGGTGTTGATAAATAAATAATCCCTCTATTAGTCAAAAAATTTCAATTAAAAAATACTTGCTCCCAGAGAGAGATTAAGTGTTGTTGTAGCTCATTAAATTTTTCAAGGAGCTATTGTAGATCCTGATGGCTGTAGGCAGGAATGGTCTCCTGTAGCAGTCGATGTTGCAGCAAAACTGAAGAAGCCTCTGACCGAAGACACCGTTGTTGTAGGATAGTCCCATGAAGACGATGCTCAGGGTTGTCCAAAATTGAATAAGAAACTGTCAGCTTTACATTCATAAAATGTTTACCAGTCAGTTTTCCTTAGCAACTGGCCAAAAGATTAATAGCAAAAAATCTCCACGTGTAAATGTGATTGTGGAATTCAAAACAAAAGTTCCATGCATCTCTCCTGTATTTCCTTAAAAAAAAGAGCAACAGCTTCTGGTTTCGTCCTTTATCTACACCAAAAATTTTACTTTTTCTGTCATATTTAGGAATGTTAATTAATCGTGATTAATTTATAGCTACCCTGTGATTAATTAGATTAAAATTTTTTATCATTTGACAGCCCTAATATATATATATATATATATATGTATGTATAATCAGAGCACAAGAGCAACTATCACAGGCTCAAATATCAAAAGAATTAGAGTTCAAACAATCACAGAAAATTTGCATATTATATACATTGTCATGCTGATCTGTATTTAATGAAAATGAAGCGGACAGTTAATTCTTAATACTCCCATCAAAGCATGTGTCCAGTCTCAATCTCACTCATGGATAGTTCTCTTGAATTTCATATGGTAAAAACAAAGAATTATCCAAAGAGGAAGCATGGTTTAGATATAGCAGAAGCTTGCGGTATTTTTCTGGCTTATTTACATATGTATGTATGGTTATCTGTTTTAATCTGTAACGAGATTGTGACGTTATTCCTAGATCTCAGGACCGTCAATGAGGCAAATCAATCACATTAATCCATCATGTCGACAGTTACAAGGTAGTTATCAGAAGCTGGAGCACAAATACAGGAATGGCATTGCATCTGAGTTGTATGTGTTCTGGTATCAAGCCAGAAAACCATTCTTATTTGCTGAATGCTATAATGCTAAGTACATTAGCAATAGAGACTGATGTATTTTTCCTCATGTTATATATTAAAAATCTAAAGGAACATGTCACAAGTAGAGGTCATTTAGATGTGTTTCTTAGATGTCAGATGTTTAAATAAATAGCTGACTCTCAGAGCTTTCATTGGGTCTATTTCCAAGCCAGCCAGATTGGCTTCTGAATTCAGGGCTGCCTGGAGACCTTCAACTTTCCCTTGAGCAGACTGTGGTGTTGAGTGTACCCTCCATATACATGGCTATTAGTCCTAAATTTAGCCGCCTGGGGTTCGATTCCTAATCTAGGGTCTTTTGCCGTATGTGTTTTCTGCATGTCTGAATACTACAAATGCAGGCAACTAGTGCCACAAAAACCTTTAATAACGAACAACAACTTTCCCTGTCAAAGTTCCCTCTGCTAGGGGTGTTCTTGTTGTACTTTTGACTGGGAACTCAATAAGCCTCTAGGTGCAAGGAGAATTATCTGCAAAACTGCATAATGAATTCCATCGGCTTTTGCACAAAAGTTTTTTGTAATATCTGACAGACTTTTATTAAAAATCCAACCTTTCTGTTGCTTATATGCAGTGGGACCGGTGGGGCCCGGCCCCACCAGATGTTGCTGTGGAGCTCTATACACGGCATGCTTAAATTAATCAGTACAACAGGGTCCTTCTTTACCGAGTAATATTATATAAAGATCAAGTCTGTTACCACGAAAATTCTCTTATAAACATTTGTGTATAACTATCTATGTCTTTGGCAGAATACTGACAAGCTCAGTGGGCTAAATCCTATTGAAGCAGTGATTGGGGCTGGCCCCCTAACGTTTGTGTAAATTATGAATATATGAAATCACAGTGCACATGCACAACATGTGCTCTGTAGACAGCTGAGGGGCACAAATGCCACAGCCCCAAGCTGAGATTCCTCTACTTTCCTCGATAGAAAAAGGCAGCAATGCACCATCTGTCATGCAGTCTGCTAAAAAATTATTAGAAGAAGAAAAAGAAGAAGATGAAGAAGAAGGAGAAGAAAAAGAAAAAGAAAAAGAAGAAGACTAAGAAGAAGATTACATCCTGCTATTAAATCGCAGCACTAAATGGCGCGTTTTGGCAAATGTGAAAGTTGGTTGTCCAGCATAACTCATGTTAAAATATTAGAATAGCCAATGTCACGTTTACATTCTGTTGGATAGAAGTGTGCAGTCATCTAATATCCTTGCTAGCTGCCAAGACAAAAACATAAAATAAAAATGAAGATTTTTTTTGATGAAGTCTAAATTTAGCACATTGCCTCTTGAACGAAAATGAGAGATTTAACATTTGGGACGTCACCAGCCAGTGGATTTTAACATCATTCAAGGATTTAAAGAGATCATTATAGATGTAAAGGGGAATATTTTGAAAGATTATACAGTTATTGAAAAGTTAGCCGAAAAAAAACATCTGCATTTTTTTCAAGAAGAACAATACAGGGGAGTGACCCTTTATTAGTAATTTCATGTTTCATTCTTCAATTACATTTACATAAAATGGTGTTTGTATTGAGTAGATTTGTGCTATTTTATGTGGTTCATTTAATATTGAATCAATATAAATTAATCACATAAAATAACAATGAATATTATTGATCAAAGTCAGATTGTATGCATCACATAAGAATTAGTTGCTGCTATATGGTGTTGAGTTGCTGTGCCCACCTAACTTATCATGCCCGAGACGCCACTGCTTATATGCTTCATTGATCCACATTATGAGTGATTCAACTGAGCTTGAATTTTGTGTGATTTAAAAATAACTAATTCTACAGTTTTGTTGCAAACATTAGTGACTCTAAATAAACCCGATAATTCTCAGGAATCATGCAGTTTGCAGTTTAGATCATGCTGTCCGAGGTCTGATCCATACATTTCAATATTTTTAACACGCTTCTATTATCGTCCTCTTTGAAACAAATTCTTTTTTGACGCATATTGTGGAGCTATAAAATCAACAGCATTCCTAATTTAGTTACGTATTTTCTAATTTATTAATTTTATTTAATTAGTTCATTAGTCTGTGTATTAGTTGACCAAGTAGTTGGTTTTATTTAAAGGAATCAGGTATTTATAAAGTAAATAGTCTGTCTTTGGTGGCTTGAAGTTTCCAAGCCTCTTCTTTAAGATTCATGCTGCTGCTATTGCCTGCAGCCTCTAAAGGTTCAACACAACTATCACCACAGGCATTTTTCAGTGTTTCTGTTTTTCAGACTCGTTAGATGGAAAAGCCTGTAAGAACTGGCAGAAAAGAACTCCTGATCTGGTTTTGATGGTCAGACATTTGTATCTCTAATTATTGTATCAGTTCATACCACTGTTGCAGACCAAAGGTAAAATGGTAATCAATTTGTTGGAGAAAGATGTTTGTTTAATTTTCCTGTTGAGGTTTCACACTCTTGTATTTCTACTTTCAGGACGTCCACTCTCATTATGGTCTTAAAATGTGCTCGTGACTCCTGTGTCGCTGCCTAACGTCAGATTACAGATTAGCCCTCGTGAGCCACTCACTGATTGCCTGATTGACTGATCCTATTTTCTATAGCCCCTAGGATGTTGGTTTGATTTACTTCTCATCACAGTGGCATTCAGATAAGACAGCATGAAATACTCCAGCATTCTGAAAAGACTCCTTCACTTGGCTCCTGAGGGGGAAATCCATATACTGAGCATGTTACAAATATGCATGATCTTAGGCATGCTAATGTAAAGTATTTGGACAGTTAAGACTAAATAGAAGAAGGAATCCTTATATTCTATTGTTTTTTCCTATTTCACAATTAATGCCACGCCAGGTAAAGATGTGTGAAATGCCTTTAAATAGATTAAGCTTTTATTGTAGTAGCCTCATCTTCCTAAATCATTTGCTGCAGTGAGGTTCAGAGACTTTTAGATTTGTTTTCTAGTTAATCGATCATTTATTAACATTAACAAATATCTATTTAACCTGTATGATATGTTCTCTAGTCTTTCCAATTTTGAAGAGTGATAAAGAAAATCAGTCTTTGTGTCACATCATGTCATAACCCAGGAAATGGTGTTTCTTTCTAATGTAAGTTTATTTTAAGTGGGGGTTTTAAGGTGCCAGCAATCATGAGCGGTGTTGTAATTTTATATGAATATGCTCTGAAAAGAGACTGGTTTTTTTTTCAGACTCAATTCAGTTTTGCTGTATTTCGATCTCTTTGTCATAGTGTGGAATTAATGAACAAATAAAGTCAGGAATTTGTCAATGTGCTTGAAGACATTCTATGTTCAGTCCAGACAAAGAATAAACTGACTGTGACACCGTGAACATTAATGCTGTCAAATGATAATTTTTTTTATCTGATTAATCACAGGTTAGCTGTAAATTAATCACGATTAACCAGCATTCCTAAATATGACTGAAAAACGAAAATTTTTGGTGTAAATAAAGGACAAACCCGGATGCAGTTGGTCTTTTTTTAAAGAAAATACAGGAGAGATCCATAGAACGTTTGATTCGAACTCCACAATCACATTTACATGTGGCCCTTTTAACCTATTTTTACCGTAGACCGGTAATAGGTGTGTTTCCACTATCGGAACTTCAGCGTAATTTAACCAGATCTTTTTCTGACAGGGTAATCTGTTGGCACGCTTCTCTCAGCTGCCGTGTCACCATACACAATGCGGACTCAGGACACCCGCATATCACAACTCTCTCTGTAGCGAGTAGCGTCACTGATCAGTGCAAAAAGGCGCCCAAAGGAGCAGAAATAACCATAGATCGATGTGGAAGAAGCAGGGCTTGTTACTGCATTTCTGTTTGCTGTTGTTATAAACTGCTTCACCAGCAACTCTTCTTATTTTTACAAAGCCGGTTGTTTGGTGACATCTGCTCATTTTGCTCTGATTTACAACCAATCTGTGCAAGTTAACCACAGCTCCCACTGAGCGACTCGATCGGGTCATTCCGAGTACATACCCTCATTCAGGTACTCTGTTGGTTCCTGAAATGGCACCAAAAATGGCCCTGTGAGCCCAGGCCGATTAAGTGGAGACACGCATATATAGGGAAGGTCCGGTCAAATTACCCTGAAGTTCCGATAGTGGAAACGTGCCTAATCCTATAGGCCCTCTGGTCTATGCAGTTCAGATCTGGTGATCCTGTTGATGTGAGGAGCACTGAACATTGCGCTGAATTGTAGGATAGGCAGGGTGGGTCGTTCTGTGGTTGCGTTAATTGGGTTAAAAAAATTTATTGACCCGCATTAACGTGTTAATTTGAGAAGCATCCAGCTGCTGACAAGATGGCAGACAAACCTCCACTCTGTACCGGAAGCTCCGAAGGGGAAGTTGTTCTTCTTCGAAGCAGAAGTTGTTCTTCTTTGTGGGGCAGGAAAGAAGTTGTTCTTCATGCATATTTTGTTTAGTGGGAGATGGTTGAGACAGAGATGACGGGAAAAAAAGAACGTAAGAGAAAGAGTGTAAATTCTGGAATATGCATTTTATAACGGTAGCATATCAAAGGATTAGAGGTGACATAAGTTGCTGTTTTTCAATTTTCTGCTGAGTTCCTCTGTCTTATTGATTCAAAAGTCTGTGCTAGCGTTAGCTTAGCTGAAGAAGGTGTCCTTTTAAACCAGAAATGTCGTAACTTCTTATTTTTACTTTTCTTAATGCCCTATTCAACATATTGGGGAGTAACCTGTGTTTAATAACATAATAGAACCATGAAACATCCTTTATTGTCCCACAGAGGGAAAATTCAACTGTAACAGCAGCAAAGTGACAGGTAATTGAAGCATTTAGATTCACACAAGAAACGTAGAAAAGTATAAAATTGCTAAACTAAAGTACTGTGCAGTAAATAAAAAAAATGGCATATTCAGATTTGAGGAATGTGGAACTGATTAGGATCATTTACATTTATTTTTACAAAATGTGCATGTGGTTTTGTGCATAAAAATACAAATAAATTACCAGACAAGAATAAAAAATGTACATTGTCAAAAAAAAAAAATATTTCACCAATTCATAACAGCATATTTCTTAGATGATTTTAAAATCTTTATGGCTTTTTAATTATTTCAGTGGAGAACTTTTACAGAAAAACGAGTAGCTCTGAATTATCCATTAGGTTTAAATAACTGACTTTATTACTGAAATTATTACTGAGCCATTTTTCAAAGCAAACGCCTTTTTCTTAAACCTAATCTTCCCTTTGTTCCTAATAAAAACATCTATGAGGTGAAAACCTGTGTTTAAAAATAATAGTTTAGGCAAGCAACATTTGTCTACGAAAATTTGATAGCTTTATGGGATGGGGTTTGTGAATGTCACACCTGTTTTACAAAAGACGTAGAAGGGGATAGTATTCCATATAGAGGATGGATTGAATAAATTTTTTTACCAAGTTTTATAATTATATGGATACATGGGAGAGCTGTAGTTCATCCTATGCTGCATTTGCCCTCTAAATACATAAGAAAATGATCAACGCACTGTGCATGTGCAATGCCTGCCAGTCACTGAGGAGGCCACAGGAGTCTGAGCCAGTATAAGGAAAGGGGAGATGCGGCTTTTGGATGTCATTTTTGATGTTATGCTCCCAGAGGTAAGATGGTCTATCTGTCTGGTTTGTGAAATTGGAGTAATTTATTTGGTGATTGTGGTCAACGTTTCATTCCTATGGAATGTACAAAAAAAAGTAGTGCATTCTTTAGAGCACCACAGGGTGTGATTGGATCATTTCTCTGTTTTTCAGATCCTAATAAGCATCATGGAGAACAAAGAAGTGACAAGGCTGTAGGTTGAGATCCTGATGGCCAGGGGCAGCCTTTTTTAATTCTGCCATTCCATTTCGTTTATTTATTGATCTTTTTTTTGCTGTTAATTTTTACTGTTTATTTTATGTTTATCATTACTTTCACTTTTACGTTCATCATTGTTGTAGCTTTCCCCTTGTTTTATTCTGTTTTTAGGTGATTTGGGGATATAAAAAAAGTTTGGTGTAAAAATTAAAACTCTTGTCAAGTTGAAATTAACAAAGATGTAAAGGTGTTTAATGTCAGTTTTGAACTGTTTCACAGCTATAAGTGTAATGACAGTCAACTGCTATTATTCGCTGTTTGATTCACATTGAAATAAATTCACTTATGGGTACACACAGGTGTATTACAAGTTAGGCTTTACTACCTTACCACTACTGAATGCCAGCTAGGGATATTACGTTACAGTTTCAAAGTCTTTTTAATATTAAATTTGAATATTAATAAAATAGTCAGCTGCTAAATTAATAAACATTTGATCCAGTTTAAATGCAACAGCAATTTTTTGTATTTGTCTTTATGAAAGAATCTTTTTCCTAGACAATATGGCAGAAAAGGGAAGAGACTAGTTGCTACGCAAAGAAGAACTCTGCTTGGGATGTCACGTGACTTCCAGCACAGAGTGTAGGTTTGTCAGCTATCTTGTCAGCTAGAGAATTATTAAAACACTCTTTCTCTTATGTTCTTTCTCTCCGCCATCTCTCTGTCTCCTTCATCTCCTGCTAAACAAAATATATACGAAGAAAAACAACTTCCGCTTTAAAGAAGAACAACTTCCGCTTCGACGAAGAACAACTTCCGCTTCGGAGCTTCTGGCACAGAGTGGAGGTTTGTCTGCCATCCTGTCTGCAGCTGGGTACTCTAGGTTAATTATAACAGCCCTTGTGAAAATATTTTCTGTTATGACAGAGGAAGGCAGACGATGAAGAAATCAAGCAATTTATTCTGTTCTCCATAAATTGAGTTCCTTAGCCATGCCACTAAACAAATACTGACAAGCAACAACAATACAGAAACCCATCAAGGCCAAGCCTTGCAAGAGCTGTTTTTAAATACTCACACAGTGAAGAAAAAAGAAACTTCTGAATTCATGAAATGTTTGGAGTGGGAGGGAAAGGAAGGCCTTGCAGTTTGACGTCAAATCAATTAAAGTTTTTGACTGTGATTCACCTTTTCTATGAAGGAGTTTTAATATTTATGAATCATATTATGTAAAGAAATAGCATATATTTAATGGTTATCTCTTAGGGGATGCTTTCAGCAGCTATAGACTTTTTTTCAACTTTCTATGAAAGTCATGTTGCCGGAATATTCCAATGTAATTACGTTTTAATTACATATTCTCTGTCTAGTGAATGTAACTAGGGCAGGATGACAAGTTAGGGAAAACAAGCTTATTTTTACAGCATAGTGTTCCTGATAAAGATGTGTGAGATCACTGGAGTAGTCGTACTACTTTCTGATAGCTGAATACTATTTAAACTGTTAGTCCGAAAGGTTGGGTAGGGCAATGTAAGAGTAAACTCTGTCCCCTCCATGTTCTGGCCAGACATCTTGAATTAAATACTTGAAACGCCTTCTGGGACTCGGCCTCATCTTTGTTTTAGAAGAGCTGTAATTTCAGCTATAACAGTCATTTCTTTACTTAAACCAATTTTAGCCCATTGGAGTGGAGAAACAAAAAAGATCATTATTTGTGAGAGGACAGACGATGAGCCTCATTTAGAGGTTCCTGCTGTTACCTTGAGTAAAGATGACAAGCGGAAGTCATCCCTGTGGCTGAACCTCAGGCGTGGAAACACAAGGAGCTAACAGCAGAGGCAGAACAGACACACACAAACACAAGACATGTAGCTGTTAGTAGATAAAGTCTTCACAACCAGTGGACATACAGAGATTTAACTGTGGATGGGCTGACAAATGCAACACATATCATAGCTTTTCGTGACACAATACAGGGAAAAAATGTCTAATGTGTGACAGCTGTAGAGAGAATAGGTTTACATGTGTTCTGCTGCAGTTTGGCCAAACAATATTCCTTTGTTCCATTTTTTCTGCAGAAAGATTATCTTAAAGAACTGCATCTTAAATAAATTCCCCCTCTCTCAGAAACAAACACAATAATTCAGATAATTTCTGACATCATTAATCAATCTTCCATGTTGCACCTATGGATTATGGAGGACTTGCTTCAAGAATAGAACTTCTTGTTCTTTGAATAACTTTGCGCTTGAAAATCTGTTTGTTTTCCATGCGTGCAGTGAATGAGATTTGACAGGGCTTTGTCCCTGACTGACGGGTTCAGGCATTTGCAGGAAGAGCACTAGTGCCTGATCAGGACTCCCCGGCCAGGTCGCCTACAAGCCCACAGAGGTCATGAGTAGTAATAAGTGTGCTGGATGGGGCTGCACTGAACCGCCCAAGGCTTCTTCTGCTGCTGCACGCAGGCAGAATCTAGACTTTCTCTTCACATCTGGGCCTGTCATCCTGTCTGTGCTGATTCCCTTTGTGTTTGTCTGACAAGTGCACACGGAGTAGCTTTCATGTTATTGTTGTGTTGGTCCCCATATTATGGTCTTGCTTACGTCTTTCACATCATTTCTGTTCTCGCTCTTTAAATAAAGTATGTTGACTCTACAATCCACATCCTAATGTCACATTAGATTTTTCTCTATTGCAATAATTCCTTTATGCTTTCTATTAAAGTGTGTAGATTATACATTGTACATGTTAACATATAGAAGGAATTGGTCTAAAACTACAAACAGGCACTGGACAATGCTTCAAATCAGGCCAAATTACCTATGATTGCATTTTTTATTACTTTTTGTAATTACCCATTACAAATGAGGTACAAATAGAAATAATCTACAGGTTTCATCTGATGCAGCAAAAGTCTAATATTTTCAAACTTAAATCATCCGGATATTTTATTCCCCTGCAGAAACAATTTCATTTTAGTGCAAGAAAAACTAAGATCATAACAGATAAATCACAGCAAGTCTAACAAAATTAATCAAATTTAATATATATATAAACTGCCAATATAGTTGTTATAGTTGTGCTTAGGCTGTTTTGATTCAGTCGAGCTTTCGGAATTATCAAAAATATTAGCCTCATCTAAACCTTCAACTTGTATGTTGGACCCAATTCCAACCAAATTATTTAAAGAAGCGTTCCATTTGGTTCCTGGCCCCATTTTGGATATGATTAATCTATCCTTAGTAAACAGATATGTACCACAGGAATTTAAAATAGCTGTAATTAAACATTTACTTAAGAAACCTTCCCTTGATCAAGATGACTTAGTGAATTACAGACCTATATGTAACCTTCCTTTCTTATCCAAAGTCCTTGAGAAAATTGTTGCTAATCAAGTCTGTGAGCATCTAAACAGCAACGAGCTGTTTGAAGAGTTTCAGTCAGGTTTTAGAGCTCATCATAGCACTGAAACAGCACTGGTGAAGGTTACTAATGATATTCTCATGGCCTCAGATAATGGACTTGTGTCTGTTCTGGTTTTGTTAGATCTCAGTGCTGCTTTTCACACAGTCGATCATAATATTCTCTTAGAAAGGCTTGAACATGTTGCAGGGATCAAAGGAACAGCACTAGGCTGGTTTAAATCATATTTGTCTGACAGATTCCAGTTTCTTCATCTAAATGATAAATCATCTTCACTCTCAAGAGTTACTTGTGGAGTTCCACAGGGTTCTGTGCTTGGACCAATTCTGTTCACCATATATATGTCCCAATTGGTAGAATCATTAGACAGCATGGGATAAATTTCCACAGCTATGCAGATGATACACAACTATATTTATCCATAAATCCTGATGAACCCAGTCAGTTAGGTAAATTACAGGCATGTCTGGAAGACATAAAAACATGGATGACCCTAAACTTTTTGCTTTTAAATTCTGACAAGACAGAAGCTGCTGTCTTTGGAGCAGAAGTTCTTAAACAGAAACTGATTAGTCAATCACTTCATCTGGATGGCATTAATTTGGCCCCCAGTAATAACGTAAAGAACCTCAGTGTTATTTTTGACCGAGACTTGACATTTAAATCCCATATTAAACAGGTTTCTAGGATTTCCTTCTTTCACCTCCGGAATATTGCTAAAATTAGAAACATCCTGTCCAGGAGTGATGCTGAGAAACTAGTCCATGCATTTGTTACCTCAAGGCTGGACTACTGTAATTCTTTACTATCAGGAAGTCAACAAAATGCCATTAAAAGCCTTCAGTTGATCCAAAATGCGGCAGCAAGAGTTCTGATGAATATTAAAAAGAGAGATCACATTTCTCCTGTTTTAGCTTCCCTTCATTGGCTCCCTGTTAAATCCAGAATAGAATTTAAGATCCTTCTTCTTATATACAAAGCCCTTAATAATCAAGCTCCATCATACATCAGAGATCTAATTGTTCCTTATGTTCCTAACAGAGCCCTTCGCTCTCAGACTGCAGGTTTACTTGTAGTTCCTAGGATTTCTAAAAGTAGAATGGGAGGCAGATCTTTTAGTTATCAGGCTCCTCTCCTGTGGAACCAGCTCCCAGCTTTAGTCCGTGAGGCAGACACTCTGTTTACTTTTAAGGCCAGGCTTAAAACTTTCCTTTTTGATAAAGCTTATAGTTAGAGTGGCTAAGGTCATCCTGAGCCATCTCTGCAGTTATGCTGCTATAGGCTTAGACTGCTGGAGGACAGACTTACCAATTTTCTTCACTCTGCTACTTCCTTTTCTACTACGACTCTCCAGTTGTATTACAGTACATTTTGTTATTTCGACTGTTAACTTTGTGTTCTCTCAGTGTTTTTCTCTCCATAGAAGATATACCTGGTCTGGTATCCTGCTTGGCTGCAATGCCCTGTTGGACGGGGGGGGGGGGCATTGACTGGGATGATCCTCCCAGTAACTGAACATCCACCGTGTCATGTTATCAACTTTTTACTTTCTGTAACATAGAAAATTCTCTTATATCAGATCTTCTGTTTCTTCTGTGTTTCTGCTCTGTCTTCTCAAACCCCCAGACGGTCGTGGCAGATGGCCGCTCCTACTGAGCCTGGTTCTGTTGGAGGTTTCTTTCCTGTTAAAGGGGAGTTTTTCCTCTCCACCGTCGCTACATGCTTGCTCAGTATGAGGGATTGCTGAAGGATTGCTGTGGTTGGAAAGTCTGCATCAACGGGGCCCAACCTCACGCCAATGACTGACGCAATCTGCTGGGATTCCTTAAATAGGAAACTTTTTAACTCATTGGAATGTTTGTATAAATGTATTGAAATGACTTCTTGTTAAGTGCCTTGAGATGACATCTGTTGTTAATTGGCGCTATATAAATAAACTGAATTGAATTGAAAACAGTTTTTTTTACCCATGCGTAAGAAATTATTGTGACAGTGTGGTTTATTCTCAACAGATTAAGTGGATATCTTCTTGATATGTGAACCATCAGTCTCTTGCAAATACATAAAAGTGAAAATTAAACCACAATAATTATTGGAATGGGTCAGAAGTATTCAATTTCTATGGTACACGGTATATCTATGGAAAATAACAGAAATAAAAAATTCATTCTGATCATCTTTCTCACTAAAATTGCATCTGAATCCTGGAAATATTTAACCAACTAACCAAAAAAAAAATATTGTGCATACAATGTAAACTGTTATTGTTTAATCCACCAAGCATCTCCTCATGATTACTGAGCATTGACAAAACTAAAATAAACCATAAATATTCAAACATTAACTTGCAATTAAACTCAGATGCTTATTGCTGAACTGATGTCTTAAAGGAGTTGAACAAACATTTTTTCACGCTGGACATCTGTCTGTTCCTTCCTTCCTTCCTTCCTTCCTTCCTTCCTTCCTTCCTTCCTTCCTTCCTTCCTTCCTTCCTTCCTTCCTTCCTTCCTTCCTTCCTTCCTTCCTTCCTTCCTTCCTTCCTGTGACTGTCGCTCTATATAACACTCTGATAATAGACATCATGACTGCACTGTGTCAACGACAGCTACACAGCTGAATGATCTGGCATTAACCAAGACTCCACCCAACAGTTTCACTGGTGAAACATTTCAGTCTTTAACACAATAGGTTTAATTATTACTTTAGAGTGATTTTCTTTTATCTTTGAGTCACAATAAAATGGTGAAAAAAGGAATTGAAGGTTTGCACAACTTTAAGAATTTAACTATTGTCTTGAAACCTTATCTTAACTCATATGACCAGTCAAACACATATTGCTGAGAAAAATACAATTGGAATCAACCTGTTATATCCAGTCAGTCAGTGCAAGCTAATTATATCAATGCTTACACTCTTAACATCGCAGTAATTCAGTATTGAAACAATCACCGGTGATGAATATAACTGTTGAACACAAACAATATTTGGATCTGCTCTTATAAACATGAAAAATATGAACAAACAAGCGTTTACAAAACCCATCACATAATGCAACAAAAACAATTATAAAATCAAACCGGATAATCATACCAGCATTTCCAGTGAAATCGACAGTGGAGCATTTGTGCAGACAAAGGTGAATAAAAGGAAACACAATCCAGGTTTAAAATACAGACTTGGTGGAAGTTAAATCCAGTAAAAAACCTTTCTAGCTGAAGGAGAAAGTGCAGCTGTGGTCCTTGATGTTCATTCTCCAGAGGAGCACAAAGCTTCTCCGACTCTACAGCTTTCCGCTTCTGTAACTCAGCCTCTCCCATCTCCTTCCTCCACCTCTCTCTCCTGCCACTGCTTCCCTTTCTCCTCCTCACCCACCTCCTCATCACTCACACACACACACACACACTCACACACACACACACACACACACACACACACACACACTCACACACACACACACACACACACACACACACACACACACACACACACACACACACACACGCACACACGCACCTACACACACACACACACACACACACACACACGCACACACGCAACTACACACACACACACACCCACACACCCACACACACACACACACACACACACCCACACACACACACACACACACACACACACACACACACACACACACACACACACACACACACACACACACACACACGCACACACACACCCACACACACACACACACACACACACACGCACACACGCACCTACACACACACACACACACACACACACACGCACACACGCACCTACACCCACCCACACACACACACACACACACACACACACACACACACACACACCTACACACACACACACACACACACACACACACACACACACACACACACACACACACACACACACACACACACACACACACACACACACACACACACACACACACACACACACACACACACACACACACACACACTTCCCTGGAGCTTCAAGGTAAAGTCCACAGTTGTGTTTGGCTCTCTGTTCTTTTTCTTTTCTTTCCACATTTGCCTTCTGATATGCATCCCTACACTTTCATTTCCACCACTCTAAAACATCTGTCATGTTTAGTGTGTTTTAGGTTGAACCCTACTTTTATTGTCAGTGCATGCTTCATTATATATTTCTGATTCTTAACTCGGCTGACACGCTTTTTTGTCCATAAGCTTAAGGAATTAATTTCTTTGCGTTTCTTTTGTTCATGTATCCAAGCTGCGTAAAATGAATAACAGAAACGGTAAATCCAACCACTAATGAGAGTTGACTGTTTTACTAATGCACCCATCCTCTCTGGGGGCATTTGTCCAGCTCTCATGGCCTTTGTCAGTGTCCACAGCATCCACATCCATCCTATTTGTTGTTACTTCATAGAAGCAGATATAACCGCAACTATCTTTAAAAACAACAGGAAAAACTGGACAACAGATGCAAGGATATGTTTTTAATACGTCAGTACCATGCAGCAGCAGAATGTTGAGGTTTAGGCAGGAATGTTTGAAAGCTGAAGAAATGATTATGTGGCCAGAGTGAAGCAACATACAGCAATGTCCATGAAAAGCCATGTTATGTAACCTCAATCCTCAAGGGTATTTGTAAACCTGCCAAATGAATAACCATAGGACATGTCCCCTTGCTGTAGAATAAGGGTCATACTGTATATCTGATTCTGTGTTCCAACAAGATATGACCTGGCCTCTCATTTAAGACATATACAAGGCCAGAAGCTTATGAATGTGCATTATGGTTGGTGGCACATTTCAGGGATGTGCTGCAAAAACAGTGCAGTACAAGTTCTGGTAAAAGTCATACTGGGAATAATTTAATACAAAACAGGGAGCATTCAGCAGAATAAACTATGCCTGAAGACTAGGGGTCTATAATGTCTGTGAGTCTGGTCATATTAAACAAAAATTACATTGTAGACCCAAATGTAGACCTATATATAATTATTATGTCGATGTGTGCACCTCAGATATATTCAGTTTGTACTTTTAGTGTGTCCCCCATGGAAAAGAAAGTCACAATTTCCAGATTTCTTATCAAAGTTGTTGACAAGAGAAATTTTCAAGTAGGATTTCTGCCAGGAAAATTGGCAAGCTTGAAAGAAAATAAAGGAAAACTGTAAATCTAATATGCATGTGCATTGCTGTTTACCGGGTTTCTGCATATTTGGTGTATCAACAATCACCCAACTTGTATCTTTAAACTTGATTCCATGATTGTTATCAAAGCAAAATGCCGCAGTTTGTTATCCGTTTCTTCACCCCGGAAAAGAGGAGATCTGTCAGAATTTAAAGTTTCAATGTCTTGGCTCGACATAGTTACACCTTATTTGTCTTGTAAAAGTATCTCTACTCTGTGAACATTTCCCCATTTTGTCACATAAGAGCTATAGCTTTCAATGTTTCAAGACAGTTCATTATGCTTCTTCTTCTTGTTCTTTTTTTTCTTTTTGTTATTTTTTACTTTCCCCTTTGGCTTGTAGATCCTTTAATGTCTTATTTCAGTTCCCTTTGTGTTATTTAGACTCCCTTCCTCAGTTTCTCAGCGTTAATTCTGCCACAGTTGTTTCACATCTCCCTTGATTATCTCATCTGGATTGTTTTTTTGTTTTTTTTTTATTTTCCACCCTGCCTCTGTATTTAAGGTTCTGGTTTATTGTTCTGCCTTTACTCTGCCAGTGTTCCATGTCCTGCTCTTCCTATGATTTCCCCTGTAAGTTCTTCTGTTATTTATTATTAAAAACTCTGCTCTTGCCACAGTCAGCCTTTGCAGCTGGGTCCTTTACTAAACTCCAAACATGACAAAACGGCATTTGTCATCTGCTTCCACTGTGCAATTATCCACCTTTGTTTTTTGGTTTATTTTATAAAATCCCCATAACACATACTAAGGTTTTAGGTTTTTGTTTGAGAAAATGTCACAAACAAAATCAAGGGCTTTGAATTTCTTTGCAGGGGCCAGTATTGCACATTATGTGAAAGTGAAGAAAGGCATAGTGTTCTGTCTTCCATCCATCCATTTTCTGTACCCCTCCATCCTAATACAGGGTTGCAGGGGGGCTAGTGTCTATCTCCAGCGGTCAAGGGGCAAGAGGCGGGCTACACCCTGGACAGGTCACCAGTCCATCGCAGGTGTTTTATCTTCAATCCACATAATTCATTTTGTTTTATCTTGAAGAGGTGAGTAAATGAAATTTCTACTGTTGAATAGTTTATTCATTGCATAGCCAATTTGTGACAGCTAAAAAGAATGGCAGCTATCATGTCATATGAGTGAAAAAAGCATAAAATTCAGGATTCTAATACATTTACAACATCCTTCTAATCATCATGTGGAGTCTGAACCAGTTAAGAACTTTGATTATAAACTCAAGAGTTATAGAGGAATTAGCAAATGTACAGATCTCCTGTATGAAATTAGGCTGGGAGGGTTTTTGCCTCTGTTCAACCATGACTGCGATGCTTTAACGCCACCACCATGAAATTACTTCATTTGATATCTATTTTTCTCTGCTTTTCTCTATTTTTGTCTATTTTTGTTTTGTCTATTTTTATTTATTTTCAAGATTCTCATTACCAGTCATGAGCCAAGTCTACAAACTGAATTAAAAAATGCTGCTCTACATTCAAAAGAACCAATAATAAATCTTCTCCCTCAGTTAAAACTCAAATTTTGTCTTAGTTGCACTCTTTACATCTGAGTCAAATAAAGTTTGACTGTAGAGAAGAAAAACCTTTGACCTTTGTACATGGCTTGACTGTATTACCTTGATACTGGTAAAATACACTTTCTGCACAAGGTTGAATGCATTATGAGTCTGTGTGCATTTAGAGTAGTTTAGTTAAATTTTCTATTTTCCAATTTTTTAAAGAACTATTTATTTTTCATTGGTATTTTGCGTTTCTCTAAATATAAGTTTTGGTATGGTTTAACATTTTATTAACACCTTGTCAGGATAATTATCTAAGATAAAAAACGAATAAAACTCCTCTGTTATTTCAGTGGTGCATTCTAATCTTCTTTTGTTTTGTATTTTTTGTATATTACAGTGGTTCAAATTAGACTGGATTATCTCCCACAAATTGGGAAATTTCGAAGCCCCTCTGTGACCTTTTGTAGATAAATATGTGGAGCAAGACTGTTAGACTTTCTACTTTGCAGCACTTTTCTGTCAGACTGCTGGTATATTTAAATACTGCCAGGAAAATCTAGATACACTTTGTAGTTATTTCATGCAGGAAGGCCTAATGAGGCAATATTTGCCTTGTCTTCAGTAAATAGTAAAAAGCACAGTAAGTCGCAACCTGTCACTTTGATGGCATTAGAATCAGTAGTGTTCATTTTCAGTAAACCATGATGCAAATCCATGATATAAATGGCACACAAGATTTTCAGTCCATTTAACATGAGCTGAAAGGAGGTGAACAAAATGCATAAATAAAAGAGAGTTAAAACCCTGTGAGAACATTTTATTGCTTTATTTTTAGCATCCCTGAAAAGTAACCTTTTCTGCTTTTTTATTGTACAAGAAAAACTGGTGTTGTATATCCATTGTTTTGAATAAATGATTGTACTTCTTATTATTTTTTGATGTTTTGGAGACTATCAGACAGACCAAATAACCTGTTACGAGATTTTGCAATTTCGTAGCTCATTTCGAAATACTGGGAATCTTGTTTTTATGTGCCAAACAGAAACTTCCAGATCAGAGCCTTCTATCTTTCCGCAGATATAAATATATCAGCAGCATAAATGCACAACACGCTGAAAAGGAGAGGCTACAACCATCACTGGAGAACATGATTGCTGTCAACACGGAGTAAGATAAAACATTTCTTGCTTTGCATTACAAAGGAAATCTAAAGGCAATTTTTTTTCTACAACATCAAAAACGTTTGGAGATTTTGTGTAAAATTGTTTTTTATAAAGCTATATTTAAATTCCCAACAATAATCCAGTTATCTTTGTCTAAATGGGTTAAAATGATATTAGTAATAATTAAGCTTGATTTTGAAGTAGGTATGTGTTTGATATGTCAATTTTTTGTCTCACCTGATCCAGATGAATAAATCCAGTAAATGTTCACTTCTTGGTTGACACTTGTTTTTGAAGGTTTTCTTTTGTTTTGGTCCTCCTGGTCGGACAGACCTTCCTGGCAGAAGGGAGGATCAAAGACTCTGTGTCAGGTAACGCAAACACTTACTGCTTAGTTAGGCAGTGACAAAGATCACAACTAATATTACTACTTATTACTGTTACTTTTTTAAGTTTTTTGTATTTATTATTTCATCAGCAAAGTTTGTATGGACAAGATAGTTTTATTTATGAATGTGCAGCTTCCCGTTTACTTATGATTTGTATAATCTTCAAAGAGGGGAGATCTACTCTACAAAAAAAATATTATATCACAAAAATACTGTTTGGGAAAATGCATGTAGGGGTGAATTTATTCATTTAAAAAAACTGCATCTTAATTAAGTTCAATAGATATGTTTTCACCTCTTTACTGTTTAATTTTCTTACTTTTTCAGTACTGTTAAAATATTAAATGTCCTTATGCCCTAATATCTTTTAAAAACACAGGCTGTCCCAATTTGTCCACATGACTGTATCTTAGATTAATCCTAATGTAAGTTTTGTTTGTTTGTTTTTTAAATTTTTAAATTTTTTTTAACTATGTTTATTTTTATTCCTCCTAAGTTTTTAAAGAGTGATCGAGTTGCTTCATGTGTTTGCAGTCCAGGTCAGCTTCAGACTGGTTAGATGGGATAACAAACAGCGCAGGAGAAGCAGGAGTTTTAAAATGAAGGACAAGTAATTTTAGTGGGAAGTGGGATATTTCTCCTTAAACAAGGAATGACTTGCCAGAGTGTTGTGAGCTTTTTGTGTCAATAATGGTTAACAACATATAGTGCAACAGGTGACTGTATTGTGTCTGACCTGCTGGCTGATGTCCATTGTATATCTCATGTTTGTATACAGATTTGCTGACTTTCTTCTGTAAATTGAAGTGGGAGTAAATATTTATCTGCTTAATCTGAATGGGACATTCAGGGGAGGTGGATGTTTTGCAGTTATCAAAAGTTCAGGCATAGACTTTTCCCTGAAAACCTGCTTTGCTGGCAGCAAACCTGCCTGTAGAGTAGAAGTTTAACTCCACCTTCATACAAAACAAGTTACATGATCAAATGATCCTCTTTGGCGTTTTGAGCAGTAGTGAGCTCCGTTTCTCCATTGCTCTTCAGATTTTGGATGGATTGTTTGGATTGTTGGATTGTTTCAAATATTATTATTAACAAGAGTATGAAAGGAAAGCATTACAATTAATTATTTTTCTTCAGAAAAGTTTTGTTTACACATAACAAAACCAACAATCTGGGTCAAGCAATATTATTAAGAACAAGGGAGATGTTGAAAAAGACTGTGTTGCTCAAGGAAGGGCAGTAAGCTTCAGTGAGCATTAGGTGAAAAAAGAACCCTATATTAAAATCTTGCTATGCATCAAGCTAATAAAGTGAATAATTTGCTAAAGTGCTTGTAGGATCATATCTCCAGCTTTGAGGAAGTCACTGGAAATCTTTTGGTGTGGGATCAACACAGATTTAATAATCCGGAGAAAATATTCAAGATGTTGCCATCACTTTGAAGAGACAATCACTTGAACGTTGATTATCCCAGACACAAAGGAGAAGAGGATCAAACACACAAAGATAGGCTTTGTTTCTTCTTTTCTGCAAATAAAAAACATAATGAAAGAATCAAAGCTCTGTCTCTGAAAGTTCAAACAATGTAATTCAATTAGAGATCAACACTATAAATTATAAGCATGACGTTGCATCATTAAAGATTAAAACAGATAAAGCTTTAAAGAAAGCTTAAATTCATTAGCTTTATTGTCGGGTGAGAGAGCTTACAGCCTCGCATCCTGGAGATCACAACAAATTTTGAATTGGCATCTCAAATCAATAACTTTAAAATATACTGGCTCTGTTGGACTTTAAACACAAACAATAGAGTCATCAACATAGACTTTGATTTACTTAAAAAATGGATATTAGTTATGCACAGAATCATATTTAAATAACAAGTTAACAAAGTTTCTGTAGTTTTAGCAATTTTAAATATTTTTGCATTTTTTACATCACCTTGAATGTGAACATGATTGTTTTATATGTCACTGTAGAATATCTCTTTGTATTGTTTTTACCACTGTTTCGTTGAGTGACTCATGTTCAGTTTAGTTTCCTGTGTTCCATGCTGGTTAGTTTTTATTCTGTTTGGACCGCATATTAGACATTTTGCTCACTCTGCAGCTGTGTTATGTCAATTTGGTTTATTTTTGCTGTTTTAAATAAGTGGTTTTTCTGACTTTTTTATTTCTTGTTATGTGTTTTAGCTTTTTTTTATTTACCTTTTCTGGAATTAACCAAGAGTACCCCTGACACTTTGGATGTTTGAGCCTGTGCCTTCACTGGGTGCTTTAGCAATCTGCACCTCCAAAACAAAATACAGTATAAGATATTTTAGTTTAACACATAATTCATTGCACAACCTTTTCAACTGAAAATAAAACAAAATTGTTACAGTAAATTAGATAAACTTGCTTTTATATTTTCCCTTCAAATTAGGTTCCCTTCGTTTAAAGCGAATGGTTGGTGGAACTTTGGCTCCTCATGTCCCCTGGCAAGCCATGATCTACCTCTCTGACAGTGTGCTAGATGGCGGGTATGCAGGTGGTGCTCTCATCTCTGATCGCTGGGTGTTGACAGCTGGAAGGAACCTCTATATTAGAAAGAGTCGACAGAACATCCAAGGAAAAGATCCCGTCATCCCAAAGGTATATTTAGGAATCTCACAAAAGGGAGAAGCAGATGCCTCCAAAGAAGTTGCTGTAGACAAGGTGAGAAACAGGCCTCTTGGTAAAAATTAATTTATTAATTAATTAAATACTAATGGAGAAATTTTGTAAATATCAGTATTTGTTTTGTTTTGTTTTATTTAATTATAAGCAGAAAATAAAATGCAACGTTGAGATATTAATGTTTTGCTTTATTATTACTTTGCTTGGTGATGCATTTCTCCTATATGTTGCATTTTCATTTTAGGGGAGCAGGAATAAAATTATGTGATTTTAAGCTTCAGGGTTAGCAAGACAAATGACATCTAGAGGGGGCGACGTAGGGATTTATGAAATGAAGAGAACTTTTTTTACTTTCCTACTTTGTTCTTTCATCTTTCCCAACACATTCTGAAATGTGTTAAACTTCAATTTCTTTAGGCGTTCAAAACTTATTATAAAGTGGAAATTAGTATTATTTTGACTTGCTCAAAACTTGTTCACCCTGGGAAAGTATTCAGAGTGAGACAATGCTTTAGGTAACAAAGCACAGTTTGTTTTCATAGCTTTGGAATATGAGATTAAAATAGTTTTTGTTACATCTTTTCATATAAAAGAAAAAGAAAGAGATTAAAGTCAGTGATATTTTTATTCTTCTCCTGTAGGTTTTTGTTCATCCATGCTTCCAAAATCAGTCTGACTGGGAAAATGATCTAGCTCTGATCAGACTTAAAGAGTCTGTGATTATGAGTGATAAGGTCACTCCAATTCCCCTCCCAGAGAGAGGCCAGGACCTGGACACTGTTCTGGGTGGGTCAGGGATCATTGCTGGCTGGGGCTGGGGTATCCACCTCACTCCGGCTACATCTCTTAAATACCTTGTTCTTCCTCTGGCCAATTACTCTGACTGTAAAGCAGAATATGAACGTACCACGCACACACCAATAATGGACAACAACATGTTCTGCACCGGACCCACAGAGTATGAAGAAAACATTTGTTTTGGAGATGCAGGAGGTGCTCTGGCTGTCAGAGACGGTCAAACTGGGGATGTATACGCTGCAGGGATCCTTTCCTATGACAAATCCTGCAATCGGTACAACTACGGCGTCTACATGAAGATTTCTTCATATTTGCCTTGGATCCACAGTGTCATTAGAGGAGATACAGAGAAATCGTCTGCTCTGCGCTCTGATGCAATGGCTAAAATGTACCCATGGCAGCCATAGAGCTTCAGGCTCTCTTGTTTTGATAGATGTTTTGAGTGAGAAATTATTGCAATGTATTGTGTCAGTAAATGGCTTTATTTTAGCTGCTGCCACGTCTGTGTAGATTTTATGTTTTGACAAGTGAAAACATTGAATTTGATTTACAGTCTTGTCACGAATCCACAGAATGGTAAATAGGCCACACTAATAGTGCCTTTGAGCCAAATTTTTAAGTTTGTAAATAAAGTGTATTTTTTTTAAACATTTCTGAAACTAATTTTAGAACGTGGTATGCATTGAAATAAATTTGAGAATAAATTTGAGAATTGAAATAAATATGTAAATATGTAAACACAGCAGAATTGACAAATAAACACAATTCCATTAGCTGTGTACTACTTGTCTGAATGTGTTTTAACTGCGGTAAAAAAAAAAAAAAGGAGAAGAGCAAAGCATGTTTTTATATTTAGGTCAGAGCTTCTAATAATCTTTCGCTAAATGACCCGAGGGTCTGAATTTAAGAGTAAGTATTCTGAGTTATCTATTGGGGAAAAGTTGTAAAACTAACCAGTAACTGGTGTACAGAAGATGAGTTATATGTATTTATCTAAAGTTGAAACCAGATATTTAAAGGCAAAAATAGAAGAAAAAAATCTTATTGTCTGTTTGTAAATCAGACTAAACTTGTCCTGTATCATCCCACAAACATCCCACAGTCGTATTGTTCTTCATACGCTGGGGGGGATCTGTCTTGGAGATGAGGTGAACATTTCCATCATCTGGGAAGAAATGGAAGCAGAGTTGCTGCTCGTTCTCATCAGAAATAGTGAGTCCAGATGGTCTGGCACATCTGGTCAGGCTGCCTCCTGTACACCTTTCTTTAGAGGACACAAGAACATGTGGCACACGTGGTCGAACTAGCTACATGGAGGGACTGCATACCCGTTCAAGCCTGGAAAGGATTTGAGATCCCCCAGAATCAACTGGAGAATGTCACTGGATTTAGGATGTCTGGATCATACCCCCTTTTTCATATTTTGTTGATTAGAAGAACTTAAAAGCAGATATTGCTTAAGATTTTGAGATGACTTAATAATGATTAAATAAGGCAACAAAGAAAATCAACATAGAAGCAGAGAGAGAGAGAGAAACAAAGTAATCCAGCAACGAGCAAAGAAACCTGAGAGCTTAAATACTGTAGAGATGTGATTAATGAAACCAGTTGAGCACAATTAGCAGAATTAACGGCAGTGGAGTGAGAAGAAAGACTAAAAAGCAGAGGAGAGATGGCTTATAAACACGGAATGAACACAGAAGGAGCTGAACCAGAAACAAAAAGGGTCTACCAACCAACAGAAAAGGACTAACATTAATCTAAAACTAAACTAAAGAAAACACACAACAAAACACAAGAAGGAATTTAAAAACTTAACATGAGGAAATGGACAGATTCACAAAGATCAAGATGAGCAAAACTTTATTATTTAGTATATGTGCAGCACTTTCCTCTAGAATCATTCATACCAATAAGAAACTTAAAGCAATATGGGAAAGTCTTTGGAATAAAAATGTTATACCTTATTGTTTCCAGTTTTCTATGTATGTTATGTTCTGAAAAGGAGCATTTTGAACGTTTTGCTAAATGTTACATTCTTCACTTGTGCTAAATTGTACAAAATTTATTCTGAGATTGGAAAAAAAATGTTCTAATTTTGTGACATTCTATAAAAGAAAGGTTATGTTCTCAAAAAAAATTGACAAGCATCTGGTGGGAGATCTTAAATGTATGCAGCTCACACTCTAACAGCTCCAAAGGTTAAGGCAACATTACATCACAGTGCTATCCAAAGCTTGAAAGCAAAAGTTAACAATGAATTAAGAGGGGTCGACATAACTCAGAACCTGTGGGTTTCGACTGTTGCTTTCAGTTGCCCAACTTCAAAGATATTTCTGTCAGGCAGGTGTGTCCACTCTGCCATAAATAATAACCTGCCTCAACAGTATATGCCCTGAACGGTGTTGTGATGACAGCTGCCTGTCCACTTAATACATTATGATTGGAGAAGATAAGAGAGAGAAAACAATCAAAGTGAGAAATAGTTGCATCCCGCTGGGTGATTTCTTTCAGTATTATGTAAAGACAAGCGAGCTTGGGGCATGAGAAGGCAGATGGTCCTTGTTCTGAGTTTTTTAGTCTCTTAATTACACTTCTGAATATTCAGACAACAGTTTCCACATAGGAATGTTGCATCATGTTGCATTAATGAAAATATGAACAATCAAAATTACCTGCAGGAAATCAGACTTTAGTCACATTTATTCTTTGTCACACCCTTAGGGTTTTTTTTATTTACAAAAGGGCAATGTTTATGTGATGCATACATGTTATTAATCATTTGTTTGATTTAGTGTTATGTTTATGCACTCAAACGTTTGTTTGTTTGTTTGAACGTTAAAATACATGATTACACTTTTCTCATTTCTAAAAGCCTCAAAGTCTGGATAACAAATGTTTATATGTTTTAAAAAGCAATATTTTTACTTAGTTGTGAATATTACGTTGATTATTGCTTAAGGAAATAAAACTGAATGTTGAAAAGCCGAAGTTTGGATCATCACACCAGCTATATGGTCCATTTTTGTCAGGCATCAGACTTACAAACCTTTCAGTTCTTGTTTGAGGATTTTTATTCATACATGTTGCAAAAGGCTCCTGGCCTTGTGAAACTTCTAAGCTGTCTTGCATTGTTACAAAATTCTCTTAATGAGAAGAAATAAATCCCTTTTAGTAGGATTTTTCAATTGAAAAAGTGAGTCCAGTGCAAGTTATTGAGACAGTGTTTGAAGAAAAACAGTCGTTTTGCAGAGCTAAAACTCTTTTCAAACAATGGCTGAAAACAGATTGATTCTGGTATAATGCATCAATCAAATACATTTTGTAAAATAAGCATTTGCACTGTTGAAACCACCATTCTAAGAAATAATAAAAACATTTTTTGCATCTTGGTCTTTTAGGTTTAAAATTTAAATGGATGCTCTAACATTTAATAACCAGTTTTTGTTGCAGTTTTTATTAGTAAAAATGTCAAATGGGTACATTTAGTTACAAACGTTTTTTGTTTTTTTTCAAGATTTACTCTGTCACTTTCTTTCTTGTTTTCCACCTCTGGTCTGAGAAGTCTTTGTGTCGTCTTTCTAAATTTTGCCCATTGAGTTCATATCTTGGCTTTACTGAGTTTCTGCTGGATTCTTTTGTGCAAAAGCCATAATTAACTTGGAAATCCATTTCCCCTTTGAGTTCAAATCGTTCAGACTCTGCAGCTTCAAATGATGATTTCCCCTACTTTGTGTTTTGAAGAGTGCTTTTATATTGATATGCTAAGCTGTTTTTTGCTTTATAACACCATCTCTGTCTGCTTCTCCAACCCTTTTACTGTCATTCTTTTTCAACAATTGTTATTACTAAGCAGTCACTGTTGCAGAACTGAAGACCAAAAACGTAAAAATATATTTTTCTCTGCCGAATGTCATATACAGAGACAATAAACATCTCCAGTTATTTGTTTCAGGGATTTATCTCACTCCTTTGCTTTTGAAATCTTTGCTATATGTCAAAGGGCCAATCTCCTCTATTTACAACCTATCTCACTTTTAAACATAAAATCTCTTTGATCATGTTATGATTTTTTCCAGGACCAGTTCCCTACACAGTCATTCTCATTGTATTTTACAAGTATACTGAAACCATACCTAAATAATCAGATCCAAACAGTAAACCATATCTGTGATAAAAACTCCTCTAACCATGAATTTATTTTGTTGTTTCATAGATTACATTCTATGCTTGGAAAGCTAAATGCAATACACCCCTCAAAAATCTATGAGCTTAAACCTTCCTCAGACCGAGACTTGTAGATGGTTACAAGATGTAATTGGTTTCTGAAGTATGGATGGATGTGCCATAACTTACTCCAGGTGAACAGAAACAAACAGAAGTAATTACTTTTGGACTTAAAGAGGAACAATGAAGAGTCAGTACACATCTTTAGTTAATACAGCTAGAAACTACTGATCAGACCCGAAATTTAGGTGCAGTAATGGACTCAGACTTGAACCTCCAGGGTCACATAAAGGCAATAACAAGGTCAGCCTTCTATCACCTAACGAACATTTCTAGGATTAAAGGACTGACGTTGCAACAGGACCTCGAAAAACTCATCCATGCGTTTATCTTTAGTTGGATTGATTACTGCAACAGCGTCCTCACAGGTTTGCCTAAAAAGTCAATTAGACAGCTGCAGCTGATCCAGAACGCTGCTGCTTGTGTCCTCACTAGAAGCAGAAGAGTAGAGCACATCACCCCAGTTTTTAAAGTCCTTACACTGGCTCCCTATAGCTCAGAGAATAGACTTCAAAAAACTTTTACTAGTTTATAAATCATTGAATGGCTTAGCACCAAAGTATGTTGAAGATCTACTGTTACTATACCCCCCCCAGACGACTCAGGTCCTCTAATTCCAGTCTACTCAGCATCCTTAGAATCAGAACCAAACATGGAGAAGCAGCTTTCAGTTTCTATCCTCCTCTAATCTGGAACAAACTTCCAGACAACTGCAAAGCTGCTGAAACACTGAGTTCTTTTAAGTCACTGCTAAAAACTGTTTAGAGCTGCCATTGAGTAATGTTTTCATGTATCACATGTTTTGTGTGTGCTTCATGCTATATTGCTGTTTTTACTTTATTCCCTAATCATGTAAAGCCCCTTGAATTACCTTGTTGTCGAAAGTGTGCTATACAAAAGAAATTGCCTTTCCTTGAAGTTATTTCAACCAAGACCAGTAAAACTAACTATTAGTAGGTGGGATGTCATAACTTTTTCCTCAGAATAAACAAATTTATTGACATATTTTCATAAATTATTTATTTTAATGTTTTTCTTAAATGCAGATAAATCGCCTACTACATAGATTAAAAATAGTGATTTGACATCAATATGTTAACATTTCCTAATAAAGAGCTGAATATCTGACAGGTAAATGGTTGGAATTATATAGCGCCTTTCCAGTCACACTGACCACTCAAAAGCATCATAGTGTGACAAGAGGAAGCTGGGATCGAACCTACAAATGGGTGTCCACATTTTTTTACATTTGATTTACCTTCAGACAATGAGAAAAAATTTCTTCTTATTTGATGTATATAAAGCTCTGGTTTCAACTGTATAGAAACAATAAGGATCAGTCATCCAATAGCTACCAAAACAAACCACTTTAGTGGAGTTGCCATTCTTATTAGAAGTTGCACACACTTTTGATTCTACATTAACATCCCCAGAAATGAGGTGCGTAAAAATAATAAAATTAAATAAGCAGTGTTCAATTATACCTGAATCAAATCAGAGCATGCAATTTGAATACTCTCATGTTCTGACTACTTCCTTTATTTGTCCAACATGCCTTAAATCTGGGACAAGTAGGACACAGAAAGTGGCTTTGAGATGGTCTCTTCAGATGATTGCACTTATTGTTTTACCTTTTTTTAGCCAAAGTTAAATTTGTGTAAGGCTTTTTTTTTTTTAGCATTTCACAGCCCGGCACCAGAGGTTCTCCTCTATTGCTTCTAAAATATGAATGCCCCTGTCATAGTCTATTACTCTCTACCAGTCTCAGTGTACTCGCCGTGGCTGCATTGCGTCGTTAAAGCACTGACTAAGGTCACAGCACATGCAGAGTTGTTCTGCAATAGGAACCAGAACTTAGATATGTTTTTTTCTTATTGTGTTCTTCTTTTCCTTACCAGGTGGTAAAACAATGCTCTGAACAGCGTCAAATTTTGTACTACATGACTATTGTTTGCCTAGCAAAACTAACTCAAAACATGCAAGCAGTATCTACAGCAAACGATCTTAAAGTTTCAAATCACATGCAGGCAGAGGTTTAGGCAGGTTGTTGGTTTGTATGATTTACTTTGTGTTCACAAAATGCCAAGAAAAAAAAGACACTAAGAGTGTTACATGAACCTAACAATCAGTCTTGAAAGGTTTAACAGGCCATTTTCAAAAAACATTTTTATTTACTCATGTAAAAAAGGTATTCTTATCTGTGAAAACCAAACAACCTCTCCACCAGCAAAACAGCAGTTTGTATAAACATCAGAGTGTTTGACGTTCAAAGACTTTCTAAATGATCCCAGGAGCTCCCAATTTAAGAGTCTTTAGTTTCTATGCTTGGCATTACACAAATATGTTCAATTTGAAAACATAACAGAGCAATGCTGACAATTTTACAATAAAGCAAAAAGACACAAATTTTGGAATAAGCTCTGCCACAGACATGTTCACAAAAGGTGTCTGGCTATATATATATATATATATATATATATATATATATATATATATATATATATATATATATATATATATATATATAGCCATGGGAGCTCAGCCAGGAACTCAGGTCTTTCTGATCAATGCGTCATGATCTCCTCTCTGGGTTATAGTATGTAAGATTAAAAAATAAGGGCATCAGGCTGAAAGCTGAAGCTTTACCAAAACTTGGTCATGCTACAAGAAATTGTCCCAAACACAGCGGCAGTTTGTTCAACACAAACAAAGAAAAGCAACGTGTTGCAGTGGTCCAGTGAAGATCGAGACCTCAACCTGGCTATAATGCTTTGCATTAAATATCATCTGCAAGGGTTTAAAAAACAAACAACAAAATTATCCCACATTCATGTGGCTGGCAGATAGTCACAGAAAACAACATTTCTTAACAATTACAGCTAAAAGTAGATGTATAATCTATAGAATCATGGTGCGTATCTAAATCTTTACTTTCTGGTCCATTATTTGAACATATGTACGATATATAAAATGTGTATAAACCATTACTGAATGTATCGTTTAATCCTGGCTCTGTATTGCACAATTTATCCTTGTATTTTCAGAATGATTTCAGAATGAAGTATTGGTTTGTGATTAGGTTAAAAACAAATGCTCAGTAATATTTGATCCTGGTGCATGATGCCATTTTATTGATTTCTCCCTCACAGCAAACAGACGCATGTCATCAGGATTAATGTTCTGACGATCCATTAAAACAAACATCCATGAGAACAATAGTTCTTTAACACAGTACTTATCCTGATCAATATGATCTTCTGTGTAACTTAGAAACAGGAGAATTTAGTCATACTATACAAAAAAGTATATAAAGTTATGTTCAGTAAATTAGAATATCATTGAAAAATTAATGTTTTTCCGTAACTCAATTCACTATGTAAAACATATTATAAAGATTCATTAGACTGATGTTTTCAATCCTTTTTTTCTGCTTATCATGATTATTTCTTATTTAAACAGTTAATAAAAACATGATATTTAAGAACATAATATTACATCAGATCAATTTAAAAAAAGAAAGAAATTGGCATAATGAAAAGTATGTTTAATACCTGATTGAAGGTTGTTATTTTCAAAAATGTACTTTTATTTCAAAAGGATCTGCGTTGGAACACATAACACACTACTGTGTTGAAAATTACTGTAGTTCTAAAAGTACTACAATTTAACAAATACATAATTAGTCAAATACAGATTTACATATTTTATATTTTGAATAAAACTATTGCCACTTTAAACACCAAATAATTATAAATGTTAACAATATGTATCAATAATTTAATAAATGCCCAGTTAAAATTAGAAACCATAAATTAAAGCTTTAACTCATTACATTACATGCATACCAATCACCTTGTCTATAACAGTATTGTATTTTTAGTCTGAGTTTAATGGGAAGACTGACATATAAATTCAGAAATTCACAAACAGCTCCAACACAGTAACAGGAAATAGCATTAGAAATAGTAAATAATTATAGTTTCTTGGAACATATAATTATTTTTTTGTTAAGTGATTATACCAATAATGAGTACAACATTTATTTATTGAATTGTGTATTTTATAGAATAATCCTTTATTGTCCTACAAAGGGGAAATTCAGCTGTAACAGCAGCAAAGTAACAGATGATAGAAGCATTTAGGATCACACAAGAAAAGTATAAAAAGTATGAAAACAGAATTAAGAATAATATATGTAGGCCTACATTAAGAACACAGTTACAAAAAACAAGTTCTGTGCAGTTATTTGAATGTGCAACTGAGTAGGATAATTTAAACACAAAAAAATATTTAAAGAATGTGCATGTGTAGTTATGCATTAAAAAGTAAACATATTATTTACAGGAAGTAAACAGAATATAAACTGAGAAACACAGATGTGCAAAAAAACAGCAACATAAATGTTAATTAAAGCTACATTGTGTATTTTTTTGAGTTAATTCTTAGCAAAAAACCCTTTGTTCTTTCAAAAAGATGTGCTCATTCATGTGTAATTACTTCCACCTACTAATGAAAGTATTCTCGTAAGTGTAGAATCTGCTATTCAGAATACATTCGCATGAGTCGCGTGAATGGCTGAATCCACGTTTAGCCTCCATCTTTGCATTTACCAAAGTAATCGGGAAAAGTGTCTGCTTATTTCCCTCTGCCAGCCAAAGCAGATGTCCATCCTTCATTAGTAAGTTCTAGACAGGCTTTATTTATTAATAAATAAAGGACCAAACACCACCACCCCTCTCCCTGTTTTTATAGCGGTTATTTGTACCTTACAAATAACTAGACTATAGAGAGAAGCCACCAAGACACCCATGACTACCCTGAAGGAATTACAAGCTTCAGCAGCTGAGATGGGAGAGACTCTGCAGACAGCGACTGTTGCCCAGGTTCTTTACCAGTCAAGGCTTTATGGGAGAGTAGCAATAAGAAAGCCACCGTTGAAAAAAACTCCTATGAAGGCTCAACTAGAGTTTATCAAAAGGCAATTCAAATTTAGCCCAATAATTCAGATTCTGATCTGATATTTGGGAAAAAGCTATCTCTCTACGGAAGCCCAGCTGTTCCCATTGAGTGACTGACTTTGTATCCCTCCCCCCGAGCAAGGATCCTTTTAACAAGAAGAAACCTCCAGCAGAACCAGACCCAGCATGAGCAACTATCTCAAACAACCAGCTGGGGGTTTATTGGGAACATCACTGACTTGGCTGACAAAAGATCAGAATAATTAACTTGTTTTACAGTATGAATTATTCCAGAATATCTATGGGAGTAAAACCTCGATGTCAAGAATGTACTAAGTTATCCTGTTTTAAGATGAGAGCACAGAGAAATCCAGTTAGCCTATATCAGTTTAAAATAACATACATATATGTGACTCACAGCTTTGTGTGTCTGTTTAAGATATTGGAAAACCAGTCAAAGGTTGTGAAGACATTTTCAGTCAGGTGTTTTCTAATCACAAACACATACTCACAAATGCCTTTATTGCTGTGAGTAAAATGATTTACTGTTTATTCCCTCATGTACCTAAATCCCTTTGAAAATTGGAGATTAACAGTGGTAAGATGACTCACCTGGATCTGTTAGTTGATTCACTCCATAGCAAAGGATGATGGAGCTGATGGGCTTTAAATGTAATGCAAATACCAAGGGGCTGTTTACGCGACAACGTTGCCGTTTTTGTTTGAATACGCGGGTGAAAACGCACTGCGTTTACACGACAGGGCGCGCGATGGAAAACGATGTAGTACATATGCCTTTAGAAGGCAGTGTGGCCCGTGTATGCAGTGTTCCAAGGTTTCCCCCTCACAACCCGGAAAAGAAACATTTCATGATAGCTAACAATGGCGGTCTTCTTGTAGTTTTCCGCTTAAATAAAGGCATATTGATTATTTGACGCACGTATTGTATGCGTTTCCGTTGGCGATCGCATAGAAGCCTGATGATCTCTAAGTTTTGCTTACAGAGACCAAATAACTTCAGAAGCGGCATCAGTAGTAACAGCATACCTGGATCGGATATGCCATTGTTGTTTTTCTGTAGAAATGCGGAGTGCGCAAGTGTAATAAGCCCCTAAGACTGTCACACCTTGTTCCTTCCAAAGGAAAACACCTGTGAAGGGCTGTTTACACGACAACGTTGCCGTTTTTGTTTGAATACGCGGATGTAAACGCACTGCGTTTACACGACAGGGCGCGCGATGGAAAACGATGTAGTACATATGCCCGGCCTTTAGATGGCAGTGTGCCCCGTGTATGAAGTGTTCCAAGGTTTAACCCTCACAACCCGGAAAAGAAACATTTCATGATAACTAACAATGGCGCTCTTCTTGTAGTTCTCTGCTTAAATAAAGGCGTATTAATTATTCAACGCACGTACTGTATGCGTTTCCGTTGGCGATCGCATAGAGGCCTGATGATCTTTTAAGTTTTGCTTACAGAGACCAAATAACTTCAGAACCTGGATCCGCCATTGTTGTTTTTCTATAGAAAGGCGGAGTGCGCAAGTGCAACACGTCCGTAGGCGGCGGGCTGTGACGTCATCGTTTTCAAACTTCTCCGGCTTGCATTTACACGACAACGAATCACCCAGCGTTTTCAAAACTCTCCACTCTGGAAGCCGTTTCCCAAAAGATGCGTTTTCGCCCCCCTGTTTTCCCGTTGTCGTGTAAACGGGAGGCCGAATCGGAGAGAAAAACCTCCGTTTTGCTGAAAAACGTTGTCGTGTAAACAGCCCTAGGACTCTATTCAGAGCTCTTGGTCTCATTACCAGCTGCCACGTAAGGGGCAACAACACCTGTGACTCAGGGATTACAGGTTTCCTATTTTTCTACAGGCAAATAAGTTCAAGAAGAACAAAAATAGAGAAACTACATTTATCATAAATTAAAAGGACAAAGACTAAATGTACTGTATATCAAACAATATTGCTAGATTAAAAATAAGTTGACTTTTTTTTGATGATGTTAGAATATATTTTTTGACTCACACAACAACGTTTTATTTGGTGGCAGAAGAAATGTGGCTTCAAACACGGTTTTGTTTCTTTTGGCGTCCTTGAGTCTTAAATGACTGCAACAGTAAGCAATATTCAATGTACACTGCTTTCTCTGCAGTGTCTTGTAGTAGGTTGTCATGCTGCCAGATAACATCAAGATGGAAAAGGTCAGCCAGCTATCAGCAGCAGCAGCGCTGTGGAGATGCACCCTTCTTTCCATTCCCAACACAAGGGCTACAACAAAAACGAAAGGATCATCTGAGACTTATTCTTACATTATTGGACCAAGGATGATTTGTTTCAGAACAGTGACGTGTGGTCAGGGGGGCAGCTGAGGCAGTGCCTCACCTGACATAATGGCAAGTAAAATTGACACTAAAAATGATAATAGAAAATTAATGTTTCAACTTGTGTTATATAAATTAGCTTTCTATATTTCAAAATTTTTATGGTCAAAATCACAAATTTCATATAAAAATGTATGCTGTCAAAATTAACACATTAACGCAAGTTGATTAATTTTGTAGAATTAACGCGATTAATTTTTTAAAACTCAGAATAGCAGGAACAGACCCAAACTGCATCCACGGTTCTGTGTGAATGTCTCTTCTCAGTCTCAGGCCATATAGCGCGAATATATGTAAAAAAAAAGATTGATTTCCACACTTATTTTTTCCCACATTTATTTAATTATTGATTTCCACATTTATTTACTTCCATTTTTATTTAATTATTTATTTCCACATTTTCACATTTATTTATTTATTTATTTACTGAAGTATATCCTATTAAGGGGGTGTTTCCAAAACTGGCCTAAAGCCTGATTGGTCAGCTCCGAGAAACCAGTTCGTGCTGAACTGGCTCTGTTTTGAAGAGCACTAGCCCTGTTGAGATACCCGGCCGATGAAATCTCAGTTCTTCAGAAGAGAACCAGTTCTGTGCGAACTGGAATCTCGAAGCTGACCTATCAGGCTTTAGGCCTGTATTAGAAATGCCCCCCTTATTAGAATACCATTCAGTAAATAAATAAATGTGGAAATAAATTATTAAATAAATGTGGAAATAAATACATTTGGAAATAAGTAAACGTGGAAATAAATACATTTGGAAATAAATAAATAAATAAATGCATGTTGAAATGAATATAGATAAGTAAATAAATGTTGAAATAAAATTAGAGATAAATTAATAAATGTGGAAATACATTTGGAAATAAATAAAGAAATATGGAAAATAATATAACAATAAATAAATAAAAGTGGAAATAAATAAATAAGCAAATGTGGAAATAAATTATTACATTTGGAATTCAATAAATAAATGTGGCAATAAATATTGCAATAAATAAATAAATAAATGTGGAAATAAATAAATGGGTACATACAATTGATAGTAAATAAATATATGCGAGAATAAATAATAAATTTAATCATGTATTTCCATATTTATTTATTAATTAATTATTTTATTTTATTTCCACGTTTAAACTTGTATTGCTGTATTTATTTATTTACAGATCAATTTTCAATTTTATGTATTAATTTTCATATGCATTTATTTATTTTTTATTTTTTATTTTATTTTCTTTATTTTTATTTTTTATTTTTAAATATATTTCTAATTTCTTTATTTATTTCCACATTTATTTATTTCCACATTTATTTATTTCCACATGTATTTATTTCCACATGTATTTATCCATTCCTATATTTATTTATTTACAAATTTATTATCTCATTTATTTATTTATTTAATTACTGTCAATTCTTCCAGGGACTGTGCTCCATTTACATCCCTCCCTGCTCTGCTGCATGTGTCTGGTGCACAAGAAAAGGTCAGCTTTACATTCAGAAAATGTTAACCAGTTAGCAACTGGCCTAAGGATAAATAGGTTAAAAGGGCCAAATGTGAATGTGAATTCAAAACAGAAGTTCTTTCTATCTCACTTGTATTTCCTTTAAAAAAAAAGAGCAATGGTATCACTTTATATCATCAATTTACGTACAACACATTTATACGTTCTACAGTCTGATATATTTAAAAAATATGTGTGACATATTTAGTCTTTCTGATTGGCCTTAAAGGTGCAGTCAAAATGCTCTGCGTGAGGCAGAAAATACCATGCAGCACTGATAGGGGGAAATGTACATGCACTTCAAATACAAACAAAGGTAAGATCATACACAATTTCCAATTTTATGAAAAAAAGATCAGCCAAAAATAAATACATTTTACAGAATATTAGGTATTATATTATTTTTGCTGCCTTAATGTTGTTAAATAGTGTTGAATTGATTAAAGTATAATTAAAAGTTGTTAAAACAACAACAGGTTCCAATTAAGTTAAAAACTGAAATAACAGCTTCTAATTTGTGTTTAGTCCATCCGTTTCCGGAGGAGTCAGTCCCTCACCAGTCATGAATCTCACCACGCGTCACTGTTTCAGATAGTACCTCTGATGTGTCAGACATCCATCTCATCAAGTTTTAGGAGTGGCTTTGGTATCAACCACTCAGTATCAATCTCAGTAGACTGTTTTATGTCATGGTCATATAGACAGTGGAGGCCGGATTTTCCTTTTTTACAAGCTGAGACTGGACTACTGGTGAAATGGCTTTTAATACTTGATCATAACTGAGGTTAAACCCAAATACTTATTTCAAATTCTTGGCAGCCTGGATGATACTTGATGTGCTGCCAAGACTGAAACCAACATGGTAGGAAAGATTTGGGGCATCCAAACATAATAACCTTAAAATTTCATTGCTGAACTCATTAAAATTCAGAGGCTTTCAGAATCTATTTTTTAGAAATGTAAGAGCTAAGATTAGCAGGAGTGGTCATTCTGTTTATTATGGCATGCTGAGCTGATTTATGCAATTTGTGCCATTGTTCTGTCAAGAGAAAGTATGTTAGTTCAAAATTATATAGAGCCAAAGATTGGTCCCAGAGCTACACCACAACTCAACTGAGATTTTGAGAGTGAATAATTGTGATGTGTTATCACAAATACTAGGCATCCTCCCATCCATCCATCCATTTTCTATACCCGTCCATTCTAATGCAGGGTTGGGGGGGGGGGGCTGGTGCCTATCTCCAGCGGTCAAGGGGCGAGAGCCGGGGTACACCCTGGACAGGTCGCCAGCCCATCGCAGATTACTAGGCATAATAAGCATAATAAATTTTGAGAAAAGTGCTTGATAGCAAATCTAGACAATATAAGAGAATACTGTAAGCTCCAGACCTAACAGTTGTACATATTGGGATTGCCTCCCAGTTGCAATCCCAATATCTACAAAATCCCAAATACATCAAATTCGTTAAGATCCTGTACTGTCTACATATAACAATGAAGGAGATTTCTATAAAATTTTGATATCCAATCAAATCAATCTATATTTATAAAGCGCTTTTCAAACCACAACAAAGTTTCTCAAAGTGCTTTACAGATTAAAATGACCAAATCACCATGAGTGTGTGTCCTGACTTTGGGGGTGACAAGGAGACGGCTGCCAGAGGAGCGCAGAGACCGCGAAGGTTCATATGGTAAAAGCAGTTCAGAGAGATAAGAAGGCCCAAGACCATTAAGACACTTAAAAATTATTAAAAGAATCTAAAAATCGATCCTAAAACATACGGGGAGCCAATGCAGTGATTCCAAGACTGGTGTAATGTGCTCCCGCCTCCTGGTCTTAGTCAGGACACGTGCTGCTGAAGTTTGTAAAAGCTGTAAACCTGAGATATACTTTTTGGGAAGACCAGAAAGCAGGGCATTACAGTAATCAATTCTACTGGTGATAAAAGCATGCATCAGTGTCTCCGTATTGGCCAGAGAGTGAATAGGGCGGACTCTGGCGATGTTCTTTAAGTGATAAAAAGCAATTTTAGTAATATTTTTTATGTGAGGAATAAAAGTCAGTTCAGAGTCAAAAAACACGCCCAATTTCTTCACTTGTAGAGAAGGATTAAAAGACAGTGATTGTAGTTTTGGTAAAAGCTTCTCTCTCTGAGCCTCAGGACCGATGACTAAAACTTCAGTTTGTCCTGGTTGAGTTGGAGAAAGTTTTCTGCCATCCAGGATTTAATGTCTAAAATGCAGTTAAAAAGTGCGTCCATTGGCCGTGTGTCATCAGGAGACATGGAGATGTATAACTGTGTATCATCAGCATAACTGTGAAAGTTAACTCCATGTCTTCTGATGACGCTGCCAAGAGGGAGCATATAAAGGTTTAAACGGACTGGGCCTAAAATCGAACCCTGGGGCACACCACAATGTGATCTTGTGCACCTTAGAGGAGCAGGTATCTAAACTTACCATAAAAGTCCTGTCTGTGAGATAGGATGTGAACCATTTGTAAACAGCACCAGAGAGGCCAATCTGTTTTAAACGGGTTAAAAGAATAGTGTGGTCTACTGTATCGAAGGCAGCGCTTAGATCCAATAGAACCAACACTGTCACCCTCTGTGCATCATAGTTTAATCTAAAATCATTTAAAAATTTTAAAAGTGCTGTGGTTCACCCTAAAACCAGACTGAAATTTCTCTAGGACATTATGAGCGTTAATAAAATCATTAAGTTGAATCAAAACAAGTTTTTCTAAAACTTTGCTTAAAAAAGGTAAGTTAGATACTGGTCTAAAATAGTTTAAATCATTAAAATCAAAATTGCTCTTCTTCAGCAGGGGCCTCACTACCGCCCCTTTAAAGGCGGCAGGAAAGACCCCCGTCTGAAGGGAGCAATTCATCATGGTTAAAATCTCGTCTCTAAAAGATCCATAAAATTGCTTAAAAAACCAGGTGGGAATCGGGTCCAGGGCACTTGTAGTGGGCCTCACTGAGGAGAAAACTTTATCAAGGGTCCCAGCTTCCACCAGGACAAAACTGTCCAGCGTTTCCTCTGGTAGAGACACACACTATGTTATGTTAGACTGTACAATGTAACAGCAGAACTGTGTCTTCTGACAGAGATCTCGTGATCACTTTCACTTCAGGCTGGGGAAAAAGAGCAATAACAAGATTTCTGTCCCAGCAGTCACACTCTACAATTCTTTCAGAAAAGTTCTCAATGTCAGTGTTTCTTATATCTAAAATGACTGAAATCCAGGTGCCCCCTAAATTAGCACTCATAAGGTCATCAGCCTCCTAAAAACTTTCAATAACATAGTGACAGCAATATCTTGAGCTCCAACTCTGGATGGGTTCTATCTGAACAAACCACCAGGCTTATTGACCGCTGTCGTTTGGACAGACGAGACTAAAGGTGAGATGTTTGTTCATAATACTCAGCTGCCCTTCAACCTCCTTCCCTTAAGCGAAGTCTGAGATGTCTGAAGAAGTGCGAAGACATTTCTCACACGACTAAGACGTGTGAGGGAATTTTAAGAGCCTGGAAGCTGTGTGTTTGATGGAGAATAGTACAACAGCCCTACAAAGGCCTTGTCAGCTTGATTCATCAACACACATTTAACGACACACAAACTAATTAGCAACACAGGGCTCCTTGTACTGGGGTTTGTTTTGTTATTTTATGAGGCTACATCATAATTGTACCTTTTTTTCTTGGAAAGCAGTTAAGATGTTGACCTAGCCAAATAAAAAAGATAAGTGTTTATACTTCTTAATCCTTGAACTGATGCAACACCTGCAGTTTTTATCTTTTTTTCAACTTTATTTTTATACAAAAAACAGTTATAAGCAACACAATAATGGCAGTGGCATTGTGTCTACACAGTCCATGATATGCTACATATGACTTTTTTTCATGACTGAAAAGCACTGTCGCATATGCACATACACAAGTCGGTTGTGGTTCTATTTGCTCCTGTTGGACTGCACAGTTTTCCAAAACTGCTCTACACTGGTCTAGTTACAACAGCTAGAGTCAGAAAATGTGTTTAAGAATATCACCCTTAAAATTTTGTCTGAAATTAGGAAGAATTGTGTCTAAAACCAATTCCAAACAAGTATTTTCCTAAAAATATTTCAACACACTAACAATGCTTCAAATTTACATAATAGAAGGAAACATTTATCTTTACCAAGCATCCAACTACGTATAGTAAAACGTTTACAGCCTACATATTAAACCAACACATACATTTTGACAATGACAACTTGTTTGACTTTATTAGAAGTTAACTCAAACTTTATGCACAAACATTGTTAGCAGTTTAATTTTTGATTATAGTTGTATACATCATTTTACCTGGCAGAGAAATACAACAGGTCTCATCCATCAACAGATCTAAACTACAAATGTCTATCCTTACTATAGAGATGCATCTTTCTTCAATACTTTATAACAGCACATGAAACATTAGTTCAGACCATCATAAAATCAGTAATGTATACAAATGTTTAATAGGATTATACAAAGAGAAGCTTACTACATGTCAACAAGCAGGGAAGAAACACTTTTCTTCTTTTTTGTGAGTTAAGTGACAGCATACCAAACGACAGCTCAGCCCTGTGGAACCAACAACCTTTAACCTTTCCACCCCCCACCGCCACCCCCCATTCATTGTTGTGGTGTTGACAAGACTGTCAGGTTCTGAAGATCTTGTGACTCACTTTACAGAAAATCAAAGTCCAAGTTATCAAAAGCAAAAGCAGTACATCAGATATTGAATCAGTAAAGGTTTCTTACCAAACATAGTCAGAACCATGTCATGTGTCACATAAAAATATTCATTTATGAAAGCTAAAAAAATATTACTCATGCCTCAAACGATATCATGGAGATCATGCTTGAAAATAACATTTAAAAATTCCTGGATTTAATAAACACTTGGAAGATTTACAAACCATGTGCCATTATCCACCGGAAGACCGTCTGTCAAACCTTTTTCTCAAATCTAGTTGTTTTTAGAGATTCAGACTTTCAACTGGGATTGTTCTTTTTCTGTTTTTTCCCACACAAAATTCAAAGTGCAGTCCTGCATCTTTGACTTGACCGTGCTCTCAAAATATTGATTCTGCTCCTCTGTGAACATGGTTTTCCAGTCTCCAATCTCACCTGGATGGAAAAAAATAAGACAGTAAGAATTTTATTCAAAACCAAAAAGAGGAGTTTTTAAGAAAACAAATATATTTATATAGAAATGGTAGGCATAAAACAAGTTATTTAACTTAATTGTGTGTTCCAGTAAGATGACAGAGTCAAGACCTGATTTGTTAATCTAATTAAACTTAAAAAGTTGCTTCGTCAGTTTTTAAAATGTACAAAATGTGAAAAGATTAAAGCAGATTGTTTAATTTGAAGGGTTTTTCTTTGAAAAAGAGTGAAAACTTTGTGGCATCTGTTTTTATTTAACTTATTTAACTTTATTTAAATAAAAACCAATAAAAACATGTTGTGAGGCAAATTAAACTGATTAGCACTCACCTTTCCTCATGAAGCAGCCTTTGCTGTGATCCAGTATCTCATCAGGAATGAGGGTATAATTGATCATCTTGTTGTCCTTCATGCTGCTGAAGCTGCAGTGCTTCACACAGTCATTGAGCTCATGCTCCAGCAGAGGGCGCTGCAGGAAAGCGCTCACCCTGTTAATGGTCCCATGCAGGTCCTGACAACAGAGCAAAGTGGTTAAATTATAAAATGCTTTGGAATCTGTTTTGTGGTAATTTTATTTTCATTTATATGTGTTAGAAAGCTACTTTGGCTTGAATTATGAAGTTCATGCAAAAGCAGGAATGAAGGAGCTCTTCTTTACCATCGACATCTCTTCATATGTTACATGAAGCAAGTTGAGAGCTGCTGCCTGACTGGTCCAGCCCTTAACATGGTCAAACCAGGAGCCAAAGTGCACTGAGCAGTTAAATACAAAAAATAAAAATCTCAATCTAAGAAACAAAAAAAAGAAAATCATAGAAGTAGAAAAATGTCCACTCACACGTTCCCTCCAGGAACTGATTTAAAAACTCTGGAAAGGAGCCAGCATCAGGGAGGAAGTTGGCCATCTTGTGGAAGTGAAAAAAGGACACCAAGACATCTTTAGGGTTTCTGCTCACATAAATGATCTGTTGAAAGACAAACAGCAAAATGTCATGTTGGAGTTGCAAAGAACGGACAATTTTCAGAGTTTGATATTGATATTCTGAGGCTTGAAAAATATAATAAAAAGCTCACCAGAGGGCACAAAAAGATTAAAACTCAGTAACACATCCATGCTTGAATATTATCACACCATCCCTGCTTCACCTTTTAGAAATATGTAAGGTTTTAATTTTTACCTGTTCATGGTCTGCTTAATTTTTACAGTTAGCCTTTATTTGTTTGACTTCCTGAGAAATTTCCTCTCATCTTCAGTGAAATATCTCATCTCCTTAATTTAGTCAAGTGGAAATCTTGTTTCTTCTTACCCTGAATAACATTGGCACTGATTATACTACACTTCTCACTAACTCACTGAATACCTGTATGTGTAGCTCAAAATGTTTTATATTTTGGCTTTGATTGACTTTCTGTTCTCTTTGGAAGGGGGCCTTTGAGGAGTTGTACAGCACACACTCTTTTTATTGAAAAACAAAATTAATAAACAACTTCTGTTGTAAATTTATGTAACTTTGGTTGTTCATCATTAATATGAATATTATATTTACTGTAATCTTTAATTGATTTGACTTTTTTCTCGATTTTCTCTAATCCACACATGGCCAAAGTTATACACACAGCCCTAAATATAAACAGCCAAATTCAACATATTAGAATGCTATTGAAAAGTTAATTTATTATATAGATGAATTACACAGAGATTGATGCTTTCAAGCCTTTATTAGCTAAATAACCAGACAGAATGGGCTACAAACAGTAAGTGGCAGAGGTGGACATTAAACCAAATATTAGTGTGGGAGTATGTACAAATTTACCTTTTCATGTGTAATTTTAGTCTTGTGTGGAAAAATGTAGAATAAATTCATAATAATGAATTAAGTTAAAGTTTTTTAAAATGTATTAATATGTCTTGTTGAGGCAGCTTTTTCCGTCTCCCCTAGTTGGTTGTAAGAAGAGTTCCACAGGAGGCAGAAGTTAAGTTTAACTACTTTAATTAGAATTGATCAGCAGTCATCAAACATCACAGATGCATCCGGAGACAAAGCACCCTAGTCTACCCCAGCAATGTCTGAGGTCTAAACCTTCTGCAGTTGCTAATGTATACATTCACCCCACCCCAAGTCATGCAATCATGCTACAAGTTTCACATAACATGGTGGGCCTATCTTAGCCATAACACATCCTGGAGACACAACTTGTTCTTTTCCACTTCTCCCTAACCTGTGTCCCAGTTCCTCTTAACCTTTAACAGATCTTTCTATGTTTAAAACAGCACAATAAAACAGTTGCACAATCAGTAACAATTAATGATAAAGCGGAAGAGTAATATAATCAATATCATAGTAAAATAATAAGGTGATTAAATGTAATTATCACAGTTTTCACAAAATCATGCTGTCCTCATGAAAAAAGTGGTGAAAATACATTATTAAAAGTAAAAAAATTAACAGACAACGTTGGCTACAATCATTGTATGTAAAAATCTGACCAGAACTGTATTTGATTAAAACATGTCGATGTCTTTGGTCTATGATGTCTGTGCTTACACATTGCTTTCCAATCACTGTTAAGATCTTTGGTGCTCATGCACACAGAGGACCATCATTATTATTTTCTTAAGGTAAGCAGACATCAGTTCTTGAGAGTTTAAATTAAGGCAACTGGACTTTTCTTGTTGTGTAGAATACGTTTCTTCTTAATCCAATAGGCTTCTTCCGTTCTGAAAACTGGATTGGAAGTATCAGATTTACAAATCTAAGGTTAAGGCTCACTAAAGGGGCTATCCTTATACCTAACAAGGGTATCAGGGTTGCGTAAGCTTCTAAGCACTAAGCAGTCTTGGTGATGTAAGTGTCGTTAACGGAGAAACGACCCCGGTTATGTAACTGCGCTGTTTTGGTCACATGCCTCAATGTGTGAGTTTTAGTTAAACTTCTTGTGGGGGAAACTCAAGGCGGCTTTGTATGTGTTTGAAAGGGGGAATCTCAAACCACCTTCTCTGTTCAAGGTTGGTTTCATATGTTTCACATAGATGGCTTCTTTCAGTGGCGTCGCCTGGCCTGGGCACTCCCCGCTCTAGCCCCGGACATTTCTCCTCAAGCCCCAAATGTTTTTTTCACCCAAGAATGAATAGGTTTACCTTAACTGATCTGCTCTATGACATTAATTAAGAAGATAGTTTTGTAATTTCCTGGCTTCGGTGAATGCAACAGAGGCACGACAGTATGACCGATCAGAGAGGAGTTGTGCAGGGAATCTTCCGTGTCTGATTGGCTGACAGCCCGGTGTTAAATATAACCCCTAGAGCGGTCCTGACAGAAAATGCACATCAGACAATTTTTGACAGAAATAAGAGGCACAATTCTTTAGTTGTGACTGCTGGCAGTGGGCGGCAAAACTCTGGGCCAACACATAAAACAGGTAAACAAACCATTTATATACTTTATGTCATTAAATTATATGAATATTAGGCAGATTCAAAGTAGTGTTTGCAAAAACAGGTCAGTCGAACAAATCTTCGGACATTTTGGACCGTCATGCGTTGGTCTGCGTCTCCCCTTTGATCTGTGTCTCACTTCAGCTCCTCATCGCCCCACAGTGCTCATTGCTAGCTTTCTCCCGGCCCGTAACTTGCTGCTTGCAGTACCAGAACTTTCTGCACAAAGCTCCAAAACAGAGACTTTCCTAAGAGTTTGAATTCATTACAGTATTTATTAATGTGGGTCAGACAAACTGTGTTTAACCCTATAAAGTGAGTCTAATTCAGTACATCTTATTCAAAATGATTATAGGTAATAATGGTTGAATAATAATGCTTATATAAGCCTAAAAATACTTCATTAAGACTGGTGAGCAGGGGTGTATCTAGGAAGTTTTTAAAGAGGGCTAAATGGGGGTCAGTGATGATCTTGGGATGTTACGGTGCGTTCACACCGAATGCGTTTGAAGTGTCAAGGGTGTCAGGGTTTACATGTTAAGTCAATGCAGAAGCAAGCTGCCTCATCCGCGCGTCAGATTTGCGCGAATGAAGCGTTTGACGCGCATCAGAAAATACGCGTCATTTAATGTGGTGCATTTTGTGCATCACACGCATTTTTGCATCTGCCGCTGAAGTTGAAAAATCCGAACTTCGGCATCAACTCCGCATCAACCAATCAGGAGCCTGGTGACGTGGTGTCACGTGATGCTGTGACCCAGTTCACGGGGTCAGGTCTGGCAAAATTCATTCATAAAAAATGGAGGAAATACTTATAACAGCCGTGGCTAGTCACCGCGAGCTATACAACACCAGTTGCTTTCTCTACAGAGACAGGAATAAAAGGACCTCGCTTGGAGGAATTTAAGTGAGGAGATAGGGCAACCTGGTAAGTTCATTTCACTTTTGACTGACCCTGCGAACCTGTGCAGAAGCCAGCAAGCCCGCCTACTGTCCCGTTATTTTACAATTATTTAAATAGAAGTAAATAGAGAAGGGAGACTCTCTCTTCAAAGGCTACATCGACAGCTGCTATCTTGCGAACAGACCGTCTAGTACTACTTCCTCCCACAGGTTGTATATTTCCGGCTTGACGAGTGTCAAAATCAGTCAAAATATACCATTTTGACGCGCATCGAATTCGCTTTTGATGCGCGTCGAGGTGCGAATGTTCAAGTGTCAAACTTTGGTGTGCGGCACGTTTTTGACGCTTTGGTGTGAACGCACCGTTACACTAAAATAAAAGCAAGACTGTAGTACAAAGGCCTAGACTGAGTGACAGACATCAGAATCACAACATGGGGTTTAAAGATTGATATAAATATAAATACTTAAAATTCACAAATAATTCTAACTAATTAAAGCTGTTTCTCTGTCTTATCATTCATTAGACTATTATCTACACAAGAAGTAATAATGTAGCATCTTCATAAATGCACAATAGAAGGAGCTGCTTTAGAAGGCAGGGCAGGATTAAAATCACTGACTCATCAATGACTGATTTAACATTTTGACTGATGATTGTCTGGGAGGAAACAAATCAGAGTGTACTACTAGAATAAACTAGACTACAGCACTGATTAAATCAACAGTTTTACTTTTGTTCTGAGTGCAAAGAGTGCAGTCTTGACTGGGACTGAGCTGCCTTGGTGGAGGTCTGAGCTCTCAGAGTACTTTTCTAGTTAAAACTATATAATTGAGCAAATTTCCCCCAACAAATTACACTTGAATGCTAATCATGTTGCAAAGGTCAGTTCCTTTTATGGTTACCTTTTCATAACATCCATTAAGATAAAAGAAATCTGATGTTATACTTGGTTTACAGGTGACCTAGACAGGACAGAAAATGATGAAAAGAGCAGCAGACACAGAGGTCCACCATGCAACCTGTGTCAGGAGGTGTGTGGAGTATGGACCCAAACGCACTCGCTGAAGGAAGGTGCAGGATGTTTATTACAGGAGGAGGTGGTGATGATGGTGGTGAAGACGGCAGGAACGGAGATACTGGACATCGGGCAGGGACGGAAGACAGCAGGAAGACGACACACCATGGAGATAGACAATTACTAATGATCCGGCCTGGAGTGAAAGGAAGTGATGGGTCTTAAAGGCAGGAGGTGAGTTTGATCAGGTGTGGTTGATGAGACAGACAGGTGAAGACAATGAGGCAGGAATAGGGCAGCGTGACAACCTGACACAGAACTAACTTTTGTGCTTGTTCGGGAAAGAATGAAAGGAGAAGAATTGTTACCATATGACTAATTTTATCATCCTGTTTTGCCTAATATTAATACTGATTTGAGAGATCTTCTTTACATTGTCATGTTTCATTTTGGAAACAAATACATTTTGAAGTACATATCGCTTTATTTGACTTCAAACAAGGTGCTACAATGCTCAAGAAAGCTTTAATAAAAAGCCTTTTTTACTGCGTAGGTTTCCCCACATTCCTCCAAGAAGGTGTGGGCTCAGCCCCCAATGTTTCCAGGTCCAGGAAACGTCCCTGGCTTCTTTCATTCCTCATTCAAACGTCTTCTCTATCTAAAATGTGTCCATTATTGTCTTCAAAAGAGTGACCTTTGTCTATTAGATGTAGATAGACTGCTGAGTCTTCGCCTGATGAGTTTGATCTTTTGTGTTTGGCCATCAGTTTGTGTAGTTACTACAACACAAAACTAACTAGCGCTTAGAAGCTTACACAACCCTGATAGCCTCGTAAGGAATAAAGATTAGTGAGCCTTAACCTTAGTTTTATAAATCTGATACTCCGAATCCAGTTTTCAGAACTGAAGAAGCCTCTAGGATGATAGACGAAACGTATTCAAGACAACAAGAAAAGTCCAGTTGGCTTCATTTAAACTCTCAAGAATATAATTTCCTGGGTGACTGTAGTGGATGACTGGATGACCAACAGACATCAGTTGTTTCTCTTAGTGCATTCATTAATTTAACAGGATCGATTTAGGTAAAAAAGATTATCTTCACTTTTTTTTCTGAGATTATTATCCAACAATAAGGCTAAAGAGATGTGCTGATAAATATAAATCTGACCCTGGCCTTGGATCCCTGGAGGGTGGACCCCAGCAGGTGATGGGGCAAATGAGTGGTGAGAACTCGAGGTGCTGATGTTGAGGTCTTCAACAGATCTGCACAGTAATATTGCTCCAACCAGGGGGCTCTGGTCCAGTTTGGAATACTTTGGGACAGACATGGGTCACCTCTGCTGGATATGAGGGTCACAATTTCTTGCATCCATGTAGTGCCTTTGGAGAAAAATAAAAGAGATATTTAACCTAAGCTTATTATTTCAATGTTTAGAACAATATAACTTAAGTTCAGGAGCAGGATCACGCCACAAACCCGCTTCTCATTCAGCAATCTATACAAACTTGACTCACTTGGCTCCCCAGGCCTCTAATGTGTCTAATTTCTCAACAATCTATAAAAACTCAGCCTGCCTAGCGTTCCATGTCTGTCTCGTTGGTTTCACACCCCTCCCTACCCAACCCACTCTGTGGAGCCCTCTCAATCCATCTCACCTCCCTCTATCCCTCCTATGTCCCTTCAGCTCCTCCTTCATCCTCCTCATCCCCACATCCCCTCCCTTATCCCCTCATCCCTTCATCTCCTCCCTCATCCCTTCATCCCCTCCCGTATCCCTTCATCCTCTCCCTCATCCCCACATGTCCTCTCTCATCCCTACATCCCCTCCCTTATCCCCTTTATCCCCTCCATTATCCCTTCATCCCCTCCCTTATCCATTCATCCCCTCCATCACCCTTCATTCCCTCCCTTATCTCTTCATCCCCTCCCTCATTCCTACATCCCCACATCCTCGCATCCTCCCCCTTCCTTGACCCATTGGTCGTTTGATACTGCCATCCTCTTTTTTGCACCAGTTCCCTCATAGTCCTAGCCTCCTAACAACTCTCTCTTTCAGGTTCCGTCTGGGGGGACCATGATGGGCTGCCACTTTAAACATAAACCACTAAGACCAACACGCAGAAGAATTGTGAACACAACTAGATAATCTATTTAATCTATTGAATACTTGCTCATGCTTGCTCAGTATGAGGGATTGCTGTGAAGTCAACAACACAAAGCAAGCAACTGTCTACTGTCGCTACATCTTCGTCCAGGAGGAGTGAATGCTGCAAGTCAATGACTCGACGCAATCTGCTTGGATTCCTTAAATAGAGACTTTTAAACTCATTGAAATGTATGTACAATTGAATTGAAATTACTTTTCTTGTAAAGTGCCATCTGTTATGAATTGGTGCTATATAAATAAACTGAATTGAAATGACTTATTTAAAATGCATGAATTATTCAATTACTTTAATAAGGCAAGGGCAAGGCAAGGGAATTTTATTTGTATAGCACACTTTCAACAACACGGTAATTCAAGGTCCTTTACATGATTAGGGGATAAAGTAAAACAGACATGAATTTAGGATAAAGTAAAAACAGCAATAAAGCATGAAGCACACACAAAACATATGATACATTAAAACATTACTCAAAGGCAGCTCTAAACAGATGAGTTTTTAGCCGTGACTTAAAACAACTCAGCTTTGCAGTTGTCTGGGAGTTTGTTTCAGATTAGAGGAGCATTAGAGGACCTGAGTGCTCTGGGGGGTTGGTATAGTGAAGAATTAGAAGCCACTGCTAAAGTGCAGAGTGCCCTGACCCTAAAAGTAGTTTCCTCTTACCTGACTTTGGATACGACACAATGAGGACATCCGTGTCTTGAAACAGAAATTTGAGAGCGAGTTGTAAGGAATCCTGCGTGTGCAGATGTCCTGGAAATGAAATACCATGAAAGATCTCTGTGACATTCAATCTGGCCATGTCCACTCTTAAAATGTTGATGAATCCGATGCTCCTGATATCTTTACTTCCGCTTTTCTTTGGTCTTTCTGCCTCAGAGAATCTTTGTCTCCGTGAGTAATTCTGAGCATGTCATACTTCAACAAATCCAAATAAGGCAGTTGAGCCAGATCCTCCTCAAAATGGGCATCTGTCAGTAGATATTTTGACAAAAATGTCTAACAAATTGACATCATGTTTTTATACAACATATAGCACAGATTTTATAAATTATCTTCTGCAAATTTTAATATAAACAAAGAAAAGGGAGAACAATGAGTAAGTGTTGCTTGCTCTTTAATAAAATGTTAAATGTTATGTAAAGTAACTTACAGAACATACACAGAGGACCAAAAATTGTATCTTCATTCAAAATGTGCATAAGTCCAGGGAAAGGTTGAAATGCATCATTCTGTGTGAAGTTTTCTTTTTTCAAAATCTCCATTATGACAATTTCACTCTCATGCATGGACTTTATCACAAAGTTAATTCCCAAAGAAGTGCCAGATCCAGACAACATACCAAAGAGGAAAGCAGTGGTCCAAAAGAAGGACAAGAAAAATGACAAACCACATATACTTGGCTGCTGAGCTTGCATTTTCTCCTCAGACAGACATAAGTAAGGTTTTCTTGATGCTGTCAGTCATTGCTTGGCAGTGGAGTTCTATAACTTGGAAAAAGATTTCCCTTTTTTGTCTCTGTGAGAGGCAGAGGGACACAGTCATTAAAAAAACAAACTACTAGATTAGAACAAAGTTGTCAGATGGCAGATTTTCTTCTGTTCAAACTTTTGCTTTCAAGTCTAAGTTTAATAGTGTAGATGGCATTTCATTGCTGCTTCATTAAGCCTGGGAGGCATCTGAGGAAATAGATTATCTAGTTGTGTTCAAGTCAAAACCTATTTGTCTTTTTTAAGAAGACAGATAGGTGTTATGGCAGAGTCACGTGGGTGCAGCATTCAAGATGGCCGCAAGTTAGGGGAGCTCTCCTCCTGCTCATGCTATTTTTTTTACTTGTAGTGTGAGAAAAACGCATATATTTAAGTAATTTAACGCTCACTGTGCACTGCAATTACTCAAACAAAATATTAGGTCGAGAAAAGGTTTCGAAGAAATGGCGACGTCTAAATATTTTATAAGTTCCTCTCGCACAGCTAGCCGGAAAAGTCCGGCTAACGAAGACGACCATGCTGCCATGGATGCTCCCCCGTTTTCAAACACTACAGATAGTTTGGAGAAGCTGTTTGCAGAAATATCGAAAAAGAAATGACACGCTTCAGAACGTTGCAACTGACGTCTTATTAATTAAACAGGCAACCGTGGAGCTGACTAATGTGGTGACGGCCGTGTAGGAGAGACTGGATGAGGTCGAGATACGTATCACACGTCCGAAAGAGATGTCGGAGCAACTGCTAAATGAGAAGAGGAGCAAGGACAAACAGACCGAGGCCCTGTGAAACCCAGTGCAGGCCCTTGAAAACCAAAACAGGCTAAATAATGTAAGGCTGGTTGGACTAAAGGAAACTTTTGGTGCCAGTGGGATGCTGCACAGCTGTGTTCGAAAGATTCTTGAGGAGGGACTCGGCGTGGAAACTGGCAGAGAGTTCGAGATTGAGAGGGTGCACAGACAGCTGGCACTGATGTCGAACAAAGGTCAGCCCCCGCGGCCCGTCCTGATCCGCTTCTTGAGGCAGTCGGCGAGGGATAAGGTGATCAATATCGCCGAGGAAAAGCGAAGATTTGTTTGGGAAAAGTGTTGCCTATGTTCCCGGACATGTCTAGAGAGATGGCGCAGAAGAGGAAAGCCTTCACACCGGTAAAGCGCAAACTCCCCGAGCTTGACATTAGATATACACTGGCTTTCCCCGCTACGCTGCATTTCAAATGGAAAGGTAAAAACATGAGCTGTACCACTGCAGAAGCCACGAAGAAAGTTATTAAGGAACAATAATGGAAAGGAACTGTGGACTGAATAGAGTAAGGTGAGCCACTGTTTATACTAAATGTGAGACTATGTGTTTTATATTGAACTGATAAGGCCTCTGTGCAGGTCAGTGAGAGGCATCTCTTAGCACAGAACGGTTACCATGGGAGCGGCGATAACCCCACGGACCTTGTGCGTGTTACTTTGTCTTTTTCTTTTTTCTCTTTACAACTTTGAAGAGTTTTCACTGCACGGACTCTGGTTGCGTCACGGCAGCCGGACACTTTTTGTTTCATCTTTATGGACAAGTTCAGTCTGTATTATTTTGTTGTTTTGTTATGTGTTCAAAAATGGTCAGGTACATGTTTGCAAGTGATTATTATAAGGATTCAAACAATGACAATATTCTTTATTACAGATGGTTGAAAGACAGATACTTGTGATTTATTTCAATGTTCAGTAGACAAGTTAAGTTGATCTCTTGGAACATAAACGGATGTGGTAGTCCCATTTAAAAGGAGGAAGATGCTATCATTTATGAAAAATAACCAGGCAGATATTGTTTTTGTACAGGAGACCCACATGCAAAACTCGGAGGCAGAGAAATTTAAAGTGTGATGGGTGGGAAATATATTTCATACCTCATTTTCAAGCAAACGTAATGGGGTTTTAATTCTGACTCACGAGAATGTCAATTTTATTTTGTTAAAGGGGCTATATGCAACTTTTTCCCCAAAATAAACGTAGCAATAGCCTTTTTATTTGACCATTTATGACTCAAACATCTCCTGATGAGCATATTGACACCTTGTCAGCTCACAGTGGGTGCACCTAAAAGCCCTTATCCAATTTTTTCTATTTTCTGTCGGGCCGGATTTTCCCGCGCTGTCTGCAGGTGTGACGTCAAGCGCGTTCATGTTAAATGTTTCAGATCACTCTGCCACCACCGCTAGTCAGCACTCACAAGCAGTTCAATAGATTGTGCGAAAACACAGAAAAGACCAAGGACAACTTTGACACCAACAGTAACTCCACAAAAGACTAAGAAAGTTAAACCCCTGACAAGTGCCCGAAAAAGATCGAAGATTGAGAGCGACCGACGCACCAGCGCGCGCTGCGAGAGTGAGCAGAAAGGAAGAGCAGTTCCGTTTTTTGGCCACAGCTGTCAGTCGCAAGTTTAAATTTCAGAAAATTGCATATGGCCCCTTTAAAGCAAACTAAAGATTTAGAGGGAAGACTTATCTGTGTTGAAGCAATAGTAGAAGGAGTTCCTCTTGGGTTATGTAACATATATGCAGGTAATAAGGGAGACACCAGTTTTTTTCACGAGTTGAATAAAATATTAGGAGACAATGAGGGTGAAATTGTTCTAGCTGGGGATTGTAATGAAGTCATAGATCCAGTCTTGGATAGGAGTTCGTTCAGACCCCCTCTCCTGTCTAAGGAGAGGGAGGCCTTACAGATGTTGAACAGAGATTTGGGGCTAATAGATATATGGAGGCTGACAAACCCAAATGTGAAGGATTTTACTTTCTTCTCTCACTGTCACAAATCGTTTTCCAGGATAAATTTATTTTTATCAGTACTTCTCTGGCCGACAATGTGGCTAATTCATCCGTCCATCCATTTTAATACCTGTCCATCCTAATGCAGGGTTGCGGGGGGGCTGGTGCCTATCTCCAGCGGTCAAGGGGCTTGAGGCGGGGGTACACCCTGGACAGGTTGCCAGTCCATCGCAGGCCCAATGTGGCTAATTGTGATATAAAAACGACTTCCATTACAGATCATGCACCAGTTGAATTATCAGTTATGGCCAATCTGAAAGCTGAAAGGAAAGGTAGATGGAGACTAAATATTGGGTTAATGTTGGATTCATCTCTTAAAAAGACAAATGAGGAAGATTTTAAATCCTTTTAATTATTACTGGTAGCACCAAAGAAATAACTACTGTGTAGGAAGCCTCAAAGGCATATATTAGAGGAAAATTCATTGCACAAGCAGTCAAAAAGAAAAGGGAGAATCTCAGCAGGATTAAAGATTTAGAAAAGGAAATAAAAGAAAAGGAATTAGATTTGTCAAAACATTTTTCTGATGAAAAATTTCAAGAACTGTGTAAGCTTAAATATTCATTACACAAGATATATAATAAAAAAGCAGAGTACGCATTTTATAGATTAAAAACAAGCTTTTATGAAGGTGGGGAAAAAATAGGGAAATTATTAGCCAGACAGTTAAATGAAAAGATTTCTAGTGATAGTATAACAGTTATAAAACAGGGAGATACCAAATTTTTCGCTGATAAAGATATAAATAGTATTTTTCAACAGTATTACAAAAAGTTATACACATCCTCAATATCATCTAACACCTCAAAGGAGGAGATAGAGCAGTATCTCCTTAAAATAGACCTACCTAAACTCAAACCCCAGGAAGCAGATGGATTGGAATCACACATAACCGAGGCTGAAATAAGGAAGGCAATTTCTTCAATGAAAAATGGGAAGTCGCCGGGTTATGACGGGCTCCCAGTAGAACATTATAAAACCTTTGCAGATATTGTTGTAACAGTATTACAGAGGGTATATCAGGAGATATTCGATAAGAGTTGTGTAGCTCCAACTTTTAATGAAGCTTTAATCACACTAATTCCCAATGTAGGAAAAGATGCGATAAATACCTCCAATTTTAGACCGATAAGTCTGCTTAATCTTGATAGTAAGATTCTGACGAAAAATGTTAGCGACACATTTGCAGTTGGTTTTTCCTGAGTATCATTCACCCCAACCAGGTTGGTTTTGTGAAAAATAGAACTTCAACGGATAATGTCAGACTCCTACTGCACTTAAAGTGGTTGAGTCAGTCCCAAAACATTCCTATAACTGCCATCTTTTTGGATGCCGAGAAGGCCTTCGATAGGGTGGAGTGGCAATTTCTGCTCTCCACCCTATCTCATTTTGGCTTTGATTCTAATTTCATTAAGTGGATAAAAATGCTGTATAAAGAGCCTTAAGCAGCAGTGATGACAAATGGAATAATCTCTCCTTCTTTAATTTGACCCGAGGAACTCGACATGGGTGTTCACTGAGCTCTTTATTGTTTATCATTTTCTTAGAAGTTCTATCGCACACCCTGAAATAAGAGGAGTGAGAGGAGGAGGCAATGAGCATAAATAATTGTTATATGCTGATGATATCTTAGCAGTAGTATCTTCCTTTAACTTCTCTACCACATCTAATGAACACTATACAATCCTTTTCAGAATTCTCTGGGTATTCCCTCAACTGGAGCAAATCTGAGGTAATGCCCCAGTCTTGTATCTCATCTATGGTAGAGAAGTTTAATTTTAGATGGGTACGCAAGGGAATGAAATATGTTGGCATCAACCTCTCTGAAGATTTGGACAAAATAGTGGCTCTGAACTTTAACCCCTTACTTCAAAAGATTAAAACAAACCTTGATAAGTGGGAAAAACCAAAACTCACATTGTTGGGGAAAATCAATGCTATAAAAATGGTAGTTGGCCCACAGTTCAGTTATGTAGCAATGATGCTCCCAATCAAGATACCATCTACTACCTTTAGACAACTGGATAATGTAATTAAACATTTTTATGGGGTGGGAAAAAAACAAGTTATAAATAAAATATAAACTATGTGCACATAAAGAGAAGGGAGGGTTGGACCTCCCAGATCTTAGAATGTATAATTTGTCTTTTGAGATGGCCAAAATAGCTAAGTACTGGCAAGTTACAGAGCATAAAGCAGATTGGATGGAGGTGGAAAAGGGGATATGCTCGCCTTTCCAACCCATGGGAGTATTATCACAAAAGAGGTCTAATATTACAAATTCAATACTTTTATATTTGAAAGATGTTTGGAGCAGAGTACATAAAATGTTAAAACTTACACATACTTTACAGAGTATTTGTCATTGTGTAATAATCCAGATGTCTGTATTGGGAAGAAATCTGTGTATTGGAGACAGTGGCACTCTAAAGGTTTAAGCAGTTTTAATGATCTATTTGAGGAGGGGGTGTTTTTATCATATAATCAGCTGATGCTTAAATTTAACCTGGAGGGAAAAGAATACTTTTGGAAATTTTTGCAATAAAGAGAACTTTTCTTCATTGAATGTGGGAATGTGTTTTAATCAGTTCTTTCTGGACTCAGATTCTAAATATTTTAAGTAACTGGCTTGGAGCAGAAATCCCCTCCAATCCAGAGCTTTGCTTACTGGGAGATAAATCTCAGTTACCTAATATAACTAAACGTAATTTTTCTGTAATTTCGGTGGGTATAACAACAGCTTGTCGGGTCATTTTAAGACATTGGAAGGTATCAGAATCTCCACAGGTGAAAGAATGGGTCTGTTCGATGACAGAAACTGCCTCCTATGAATGTGTGCTTAAAAGATTAAGCAGTGACAGGGGGGGTGTACTGTTTTTGTTTTGCTGAATGGAGATCCTGTAATAATGTATACCCCAGCAACATGTCTACATAAGGTATGTGGTTGCACGTTTATGTAGGTAGATATGATTCACCTTTTGTATTTGTTGCCTTTTTATTTATTTAATAATTTATTTATTGGTTTATTTTTCTCCTTGTGTGTTTATAAGAAAAACAAGTTGTCTGTCGCAGGAGTTATTATACTACCTGTCCCTCGGTGGAGAAACATGTTAAGTTTGCCATGTACCAGCCCTTGAAAAGTTCAATAAAAACTTGAATAAAAAAAAAAATAGGTGTTATGACTGGTGTTTGATCTGATCTTTATTTTCAATTCATTAAAGGCAAGGGGATAGTTTTTTTAATTTTGTTTGTTGTTTCTATCATTATCTATGTGATAACCATCTTATCACTCCATAAATACTTTTTCTGAGATTTAGGAATTTAGGTTTGAAATTCAATGCATTTTAGCGACACATAAACTTCTAGGTCTAATCCTGACTGATGGTGACCCATTCTTGTTTCATTAGTTCTTGGAGTTGTTCAGAAATGTCGGGTTCTGTTTATTCACCACATTTTCAGATTTTCCCTGAAGGTTTGCAATATAATCCTAGCCTGGCAAGCCATCCTATATGTATATATAAACTCAGTCCTAGGGGCAGAATCTATGGTTGTCTTTCAAACTGTCTTTGCATGCAATTGGACAGCGCTGGGCAGAATCTATGGTTGTCTTTCAAACTGTCTTTGCATGCAATTGGACAGCGCTAGGACCAATCAGAGCAAAGGACAATGTGATGTATTCATAGCGACGGAAATCAGTCAATGGGGCAGTCCGCCATACACCATCGAAGAAGAAGAATAGGGCAGTAATGTCTTCCATCATCAACAACTTCTGTCATTTTTCTCTGAAAAACATCTGAATATCTGGTGTATTAACAACAGATCATTCCTGAGCTACCGCCATCTTTGAAGTTTAGCTTCGCTGAGCTCTGCGGTCATCATAAAAATGTTTTTAAAAAGTTCTGCCGTAATGTTGCTAAGTCCAGGCATTATCTCTCTACAAACATGGAGCGCTATGATTGATCCGGCCTACTCTTTGCAGGGCCAATGGTAGACCTGCAATGGCTTCAATGGAGCGTGGCTAGACCAACTTGCAGAGCAAAAGTTTTGTTGCTGCTACGGTTTATCTAGATTTCTAAACTAATATAATCCAGATCTGGAGAGGAATGCCATACAGAGCATCAAAAAATTGGATTGGAAGCAATCCCATACATGGATTTATCAGGATGCTTCATTTTTTGCACAAGACTCTTAGCAGCTCTTTACTGTCTGGGTGAATGCTTTTCTAAATGCTTCCAACTATCAGAAGGAGGATTCGTCAGAGATATTAACTTTGCCCCAGTCTTCTGCTGTCCACCGCTGCACTTCTTGCAGTGGTTCAGTCTGACCCTGATGGTTGTCTTTGAAAGAAATGTCTTATTTCCTATCCATATTGCCATAGCAGTTACCCAAAGATCATCACACTAACTCACTGGAGGTGCAAACGCACTCACATCTGCCTGGTGCCAAAGTTGAGCAAGCTCTGCACTGGTGCCCAGTGGAATTGTCAGCAGATTTAGCTGTTTTCAGTCAGTTGTTTCATTCATAAGCCACAGGGTCACCGCTCTCTCAATCACACACAACGGGCCGTGTGTGCTCTCATCTAATCAGCACTGACTTGACTCAATGTCAGGTTACAGTCACTTATGGTAAGCCATCAGTATCAAAAAGAAAGCGTATTTTAAGGCATTATTAACTTATTAACCCCCAAGGCGTATATTAAGACCTTATTAACTTATTAACCCTCAAAGCGTGTGTTAATGCCTTGCCATACCATGACTTGCCATAGTCAGTATGTCACTACCATGGGCACACGGCCCCTCTCCTATACTAACGAGGCTGCTTTGCATGCACAAAAAACTGCAAAGCTCCAAACTGGAAGAAATATTCTGATTATGGGGGGGTTGCACTGACGGACATGAATTACTGGCCTGGTGGCCATGCTGCGCCGGGGTAGGCTCTGGGGTGGGCCTGGAGGTTTGGGGTTTTGGGGCTCTGTGTTAGGACCAACTCCCCTAGCTGTGGTCCTGGCTAGGAGTCGGCCGGTGTGGGGTTTCTGTTGCCGGTGGCCAGCATATGCGGCCGCCTCTTTCTTTTTCTCTGGGCCAATTGTCATGGCCGGTTCCTGTATGGCGTCTTGCCTTGTTTTCTGGTTGGGGTGTCTGGCTGCTGGTCGCAGCGGCTGGGCGGCATTTCTGGGCCTGATCAGTCTTTTTCGCACTGGACTTGGCTCCTGGGTCTTGGTCTTTGTGTGCTGCGGGGCGCTGGGGTTGGGCGTTTGGCCGGGTTCGGACGAACTTGTCGGTGGACTGGCCGGGTAGTGGGCGTGCAGGGCAGGTGGTGGGGCGCTGGGTTTGGTCGCTTGAGGGCCATTGAACAGCAGTCGTCGCTCCACAACGGAATGGGGGGGGTGGATGTCAGCCTTGTGGGTCGGCCTCCCCGGGCATCGGTTTGCTCCTGGTCTGGGCACTGGGGTTTGGGGTGGGGGGGCTTCCGATGCGCAGGTTGCGCTGGGGGCCGTCTTTGCTGGCGGGCAGGCTGTTGCTATCTAGCGACAGGTGCTCTCCCCCTACGAGGGCACTTGGATGGGGGGAGGGGTGTGCGGGAGGAGGGGGGCTGAATTCAACCTGGGTGTCTGGTGTCTTTTGTGTTCTGATAGTAGATTTTGTGTTCTGACAGTAGAGCGAATGTCAGGGTGGGTTTAGTTCTCCTTCTGGGATGGGACTGGGGGGACTGCCTTGGGGTCCGTGGGGCTTGGTGGTGCTGTGGCCGTGGGCCCTGGGTTGAACGTGCCATGGCCTCCCTCCCCTGGTGAACAGCGGTGCCTAGTGGGGTCAGTGGGGGAGCTGACTCCCTGGGAAGGCATTTTGTCTTCCAGTCCTTCCCTTCCCATCCCCGAACACCTCTGTCCACCCGCTCCATCACTTTACCACTCATGTAGGGTCTTGGGGCAAGGGCACATCACTGGAGTGTGAGGATCGATTTCCATCTTCACTATCCCGTGGCAGCCTGGGTCCCAGTTTTAATATACAACTTAGACACTCCCACTTATAACATATTCATGAGACACACATGTAGGGACTTTGGGGTGGGCACACTTTTCGGCATCCAGAGGGGGAGTTGTTCAATCAGCTTCACCTCGGGTGCCGATGCCCACTGTTAAACCACATATAGACACTGAGGGGCTTGGGGTGGGGGTTGGGGGATGTGTGGCTGCATTCCCCACATCCCACCCCTCTGTTTTAAATGCACATTATAACAACACGGATCAACACCATACTCGAGCGGGAGGATGGAGGCTAGGGGTCTTTCCATACCCCTGTTTGATATGGGCCATCAAGGGTTGGGGTCCGGAGGAGGATCAGGTGGTCTGGTCGGGGTCCTAGGCTGTTGGGCTGCTTCGCCACTGTGGGGCCCTTGGCGGTCTGCTTGTCTCTGTCCTAGAAGGTAAGGGGTCCATCTCCCGGGTCCAGGTGCTGGTTGCTCCACTGGGGCATCGGTACCTGGACCTGGCAGCATAAAGGGTGTATGGGGTGTGTGAGTGAGGGTGCAGCGTCATTTCTTGGGTGTCTTGGTGAGTCAGTGAGAATGTATGTGTTTAAGATGGAGGAAGCGTATGACTGTCTGTAAGTCTTTGTCTACTTGTCAGGTTGGGTCTTGGGCTGCCCATTCGCCTGGCGCACCTCAGGCCTTACATTTAATGGGGGGCCTATTTCCCCTCCGTCACTCCCTGCCAGTGACGGATGCCCATGCCCACTGGTGCGTCGGTGGTCAATCCGGTTCGGACCTGGTGCGTGCCTGGCCAGGCCTGGGGGGACCGGTGTGTCGTTGGCTGATGTGCTGGGCTGATGTCTTCCTTTGGTTGGTTGGGGCATTTATTTCGGCAGTGCCAGGTTTGGGATTGTTGGGTGGTGCCTGTTCGGTGGCTTGGCGGGATACAGATCCAACGTCTCTGCTCGTTCGATCACCTGTTCTGTGCGCATTGTGCGTGCTCGGTTCATTTGCGGGTTGGACCGGCCCTGGACTTTGTTGGATGCCTGATCTCAGCGCTCTGCGTTGCGCAGGATCAGGACTCAGGGGCACTGGGATGTTGGCGGTGAGAATTGGCCTAGGGTGGCGGCAGTGTGTGGTGGTGGGGGCCCCTCGTTGGCCGGTCCCTGCTGGGGCGTGGGGCGCCCCTGGGCCCCGGCTCTCCCGGTCCATGGACTGGCCCGCCCTGGCGCAGCCGGTTGCCGACGGGGCCCATGGGCTTGTCACTGCTGCCCCCCGGGCCCCTGCATCGTGGCCGCTGGACGTTCCCCTGGGGTTCTCCTCTGCTCCTCTCTTGGGGAATGCGGTCGGCCCCGCCCTGGTCCGTGTGGGGCTCTGGGGGTCCTTTGGACATCTTGGCTCTGATCTCCTTCATGTCTGCATCGATTCCTGGGAGACGGATTGATGATCAGCTATCGAACATTTGTATGGAGAAACCTTATATGCACCAGCATGCTCTCACACACACACATAGGTGTGGGGTCTCCGGTGTTTACAGATATATTCTTGGGCTGAGGTTATCATTACGAGATCTAAATTAATCAGTACCATGAGTTATTCTGTGACATTGTTTTTATATACATTTTTTTGTGATGTGGTTGTTTAGTTCTTAGTTCACAATGCTTGGTTTGTTTTGTTGATGTTCCTTTTTTGGTTTTTTTTGGTTTTTCCCCTCTCTCTGACGTCCTGTGGGTACAGAGGCAGACTTCGATGTTTTCCTGTGTTTTCTTTGTTCCTCTTCCTCTCTTGTATTTTCAACTTACCCTCTCTCTTGACTTTTTGTTTCCTACCTCTCTTCTTCATCTTCTTTCTTTCTTCCCCTTAATTTTCCGTCTCCGTGTCCATAATATCAGGAAATAAAACCCCCAGCAATTCATAATAAAGATTTTTCACACATATATCAAGTGGTGCACTGTAGCAAAAGCTGTAGCGCTCCACTTGGGAAAGTAAATCTGTTGGGCTTCTACTTGGTACTAAGACATCAATTCTGAGCTCCACACTGCCAAACAGGACACGTAAAAAAAAAAAAGAAATATTCTGATAAGCAGTATTTCTAAGACTAACAGAAATAAATGGATTGTAGAAACATTCCATTGTTGTTGTTAAACATGTGATTTTTTTGTTGTCCACTTGTTTGTATTATATTATTGTGTTACTGTATAGCCCCTCTCATACAGGCCATGAAAAACGGTAATTTGTCGGACTTCGTCTGTTTTGCTTTTTTGTCTGAAAGCAATCTTCCGGACTTTGTCCGAATACCCTTTACCGGTAATTTTACAGATGAAGACCTAGTAACAAGCTGACTTTTCGAGGTATGGTGTTTGCATTCAAACTATCAGGTAATGTTCTGGGAAAGCTGGAGGGGTGTGGGGCGGTGGGGAAAAGGGGAGGGTGGCAGGGAACGCTGTGAGCGCACACATTGATGATGTATAAATGTCACTATTTTCCTTTCAGCTTCTTTGTCAATGTCTCTTAAAGGTTGAATGTGGAACATGAACACTATAGCCACATCTAGTGGGTCTAAGTTGTAGCTACAACAATACAAAAATAATTCCCGTTGGTGGGTTGCCTGGTTCGCTGCTGATACGCCCAGTTACCAGCCTGAACCGTGTCCAGTGAGGAATGCATTTTAGAGCAGTTTAACTGACAGCTAAAGTTAGCGAGTGAGTTAGCTTACCGATCCAGGAGGAAAGTCGCCGTTCCTGCGTGTGTTTGATGCCGTGGACATGTTTTATGTGGGTCCATCTAGTGTAGGCTTCCCCTAAAACTACTGTAGTCTCTGTTGTTCTCCGGTCACTCCTCTCCTGAGACGGACAACGACATCTCCTCCAGGGCTCTGAAGCTGATGCTTGACTTGCAGACTCAGCCATTTTTTCCAATACCAGCCGAGATGTACCGACCACATAGTTGGATCATAGAGACTGTATCTGGCACCCGGCAGCCGCTTCTGGCGGTAGGTGTAAACATTACGTCATTGTCGTGCCCGTAAAAATTAATATTTTATTATATTTTAATTATATTTTATTATATTTTAATTCAAATGATTTAATTTTGCACCATTTGAAACACCAGTGGAGGTATTATTATTATTATTTTTTAAATAGCTTTTTATGAAAATGTTCCATATTCAACCTTTAAGCGTTTCCATGAGCACAAAATTGTACACATCACAAAGACAAGCACTGCGAGTAGATCTGCTGTTTCATCTACCATCTTTGCAATAATCCCTTTGTTTGGGGAAATCTTGTACGCCCGCCGCCAGGGCCAGCCCGAGGCATAGGCTGCATAGGCAAATGCTAAGGGCGCCGCATACCTTGGGGGCGCCAGAGCCGTGCAAGTAACTTTCCGCTTTTACTGTATATTGTTGACAGTACAACGAGTAAGGCAATTATGGGTTTTACAAATCATTATGTTTTGTTTATACGTTCTAACCATAACACGACCAGGGGGTACTTGAAGGAATCCCGCATACTTTTAGCTCACGCTGCAGAACAAAACATGAGGCGCCGCAAAGCAGGATGGGAAACCACCTCCACCAATCAGACTTCTTTTACCCGCCATTTTTATTGCGTCAAAAAGAAAAGAAGAGTAGGAAAGCGCACCAAAGACAAAGGTAATGTTACAGTAAAGATGATGTTAAAGATATTATTTTGATGTTACAGAACGATGATCAATAATAACATTAGCATACATGGTTAGCTAATCTATAAATAGCCAGCGCTATCTGCTATTTCTAGCCACAATATTAGCAGTCAATGGTTCTAACAGATAAGCCTAGCGCTATTATGGAAAATAATAATATGAGTACCTTCCTCGGACAAATGTGTAAATATTAGATCTAATCAGCAGGTGTATTAATGTTAATTTCATTGGCATCATCTCACGTTTTCCCAGCTTGTAATAATCAATCAAAATACCATTAATAATCATAATAATCATTCCATAGTTGTAACGCCAGCTGTTAACTGTGTTACAGCTCATATCGTCTAGAAAGTGTGTTTATCATGTTAAACTTTACACCTGTGTTAAAGTTCACATCATTAATGTTAGAGCATACCTTAGCATTCCCGCATGCAATATTATACTAGTTTATTATACTAGTTTACTGATTCTTTTGCATTCTGCTAATTAGAATTTCATTGTAATGATAATTACATTTAATTAATTTAATTAATATGAATTACTAACATAATTTGTATCTGAAAAAATACATTGTATATTATACACTATGGTCTATATCATGTATTTATCTCTAGGTTTCTCATTTATATTATTTCATTTTATTGTATTGTTTATGTTTATTATTAGACTGGTGTCACATACTCTTCTTCTGTCCCTCTGTTGCCTCCACCTCAGCAGCACAAACCAGCAGTGATGCAGCAGCATCAAGCGGACCTTCTGTTGCTCCAATACACCCAGCTGACTGGCTTTGAATGTGCAATTGTTTTATTTAAATAAAACAATGTCTTAAACAAAGCAAGTTTCTTGTGAGTACATGTACACTAGCAGTGCAAGTACTGTACTGCGATGCAAGGGGGCGCCACTTAAAATTTTGCCTAAGGCACCAAATTGGTTAGGGCCGGGCCTGCCCGCCGCACTAAGTTAACGTCATATCCACATACAACCCCCCACTCCCCCGCACCCCCCAACCCACAGACAATCAAAAAGATCCTCCGGTAAATTTCTTGCTGTATGAAAGCAGCCAAAAGCCAATATTCTGGAAAAAAGTGGTGAATTTGAAAACACAACTCCGGTTAAAGAGCGTATGGAATTGTCCGCAAATATTCCAGAACTTCTGTCTGAAAACGGCTTGTGTGTGACTTGTTTTCGGTTGGTTTGTTGCACACTTTGATTTAATTTAAACATTTTTATAGAAGGAAGCAAAGATGAGCTGCAGACAGAGAAGCAGCAAGCAGCAGCAGAGCTGTTCAATTCAAACAAGGAAATTGGTCACAGTTATTTGAGACTAACCAAGACAGCACCAATGATGGGAGAAGACCAAGTGATGAGAGGAAGAACAGCAGAGACAACAGCTAGAGATAAAGACAGAGAGAGACCGCAATAAGTGAATAGTGTATGAAAATTGTGTATGAAAAAAATATTAAAATTATACGTCGTTGTACATTAGATGACACATTACACTGTTTTGACATGCATCTATTGGAAAATAGATTTAAATTTACGGACCTTAGTATGTATGCTAGTCTATAATTTATTATAACACCCTTTTTTTCTACAAAAAATATCACATCTTGTTTGGGCTAAGCCCAGCTACTTCGTAAAGGCTGGAAACGCCCCTTCTGGTGGTAATACGATTTAGTCTCAGGCCTGAGTAGGTCTGTTCTCATGCTAATACTTTACCATGGAGCGCTCGCCTTGGATGATGGAACAGTGGAAGCCTGGTGTTGTTAACCTGGGCCCCTTCTTCTTTAGAGTACAATTGCTTTGAATGCTTTGAATGTTTATGTTCTTTGTCTACAGAAAAAGTGGTTAACTTTGTTTTTGAAACTGTATACTTTTTTTACAATAAAGTTCAATAAAGTTCTGGAAATTATTTACAAAAAAAATTTCTAGGCCACCAGAATGGGGAAAAAAAACTACATTGTCAGAAAATAAATTATACATTAACCAGCGTAAACTGACAAGTCACTGCATCGATTGTAATAGTAGTTGAGCTACTTATTACACTCATAGCTTTAATGACAAACAGAGCAATCACAAAGGAGGGGCGATGAGCTGACATACAAATGGATCAGTTCCTGGAAAGAGAGAGAAATCAGCGCAGATCCAAAGAGAAGGACCACACACTGCCAGCTGAGGGAAACGTTTAGTCTTGCAGCAAATATTCGAATCAAATATATTTAGCAAATGTCACCCAGATTGATCTTGTCTTCATGTTTGGCACTGTGGGTCAGCTCCTGTGCCGTCACCTTGGCTGAGGACTACCTGACCAAAGCTAAGGAACTGATGACTGTGACGCCGCTCATCGATGGGCAAGTTCAAATGTCTTTTGTACTGAACCTGGCTTTGGAGCTTCTGCTGTTTGTTGTATTAGCCACAACAGCAGTAAACACTTTAATTTAGGAGATTGAAAAAGCATGCAGTGTCTGTAATTTCACAAACTGAGCTGCTGAGAAGTTTTTATTTTTGTTGTCAGATCATGATAGATATACATTTTTACAATTAAGCTGTTCTACATTGTTAACTTTATTTTTATTCTTCTTAATTAATTAGTCACAATGATCTGCCTTGGCAGCTTCGAAAGAACTTTAATAATCAACTCAACAAGGTGGATCTTAACACACTGAATACAACTCACACCAACATCCCAAAGATCAAGGAGGGACACCTCGGTGCACAGGTACATTCACGCTGGATGGATGGATGGATGGATGGATGGATAGATGGATAGATGGATAGATGGATAGATGGATAGATGGATAGATGGATAGATAGATAGATAGATAGATAGATAGATAGATAGATAGATAGATAGATAGATAGATAGATAGATAGATAGATAGATAGATAGATAGATAGATAGAAAACATTTTAACCATTCATGAACTAAACATTCCTCAGTACATAAGGAGATTATATAACATTGAAAATATATCAACCACTAAAGAAATATAATGCAACTGCCATTCAACTATATGACAAATAATAAAGTTTCAATAATTAAACATTTACTACAGCAGTAAAACACTATCAAAACCTTCAAAGCCCGACTGGTCAAGGTCTTAGCCAATCAGGTTTGGCGGAGTAGCTAGATAGAAAACATTAGAGACCATAAACTACCCAGAGAAAACATTTTAATTACTATAATGTTCGCTTTTTAGGCTTGTCAAAATCTCGCTCTCAGATTATACAAAGTTGGTTCTTCATTCTAACCCTGGAGAACACCAGGCTCATAGCCTCCACTGGTTATGTCTAATTCCACCCAAATAAGCAAAGTATGTAGCAGGCCAGAACATAAACAAATAAAGTTGAATGGATTTCTACCTGTTCCATGTGCTTTTGACACAATGTCTTACTCTGCTTTCTCAGTTCTGGTCGGCCTATGTGCCCTGTGACACGCAGTACAAAGATGCTGTCAGACAAACTCTGGAGCAGATAGACGTGGTCCAGAGAATGTGTTGGAAATACCCAGAAACATTCCAGTTTGCCACCAGCAGCAAAGGTGAGAAAGTTCATCTACATCAGAAGTGTCCAAGTCAGTCCTCAGGGGCCGCTATCCTGCGTGTTTTAGTTTTTTCTCTGGTTCAACACACCTGAATCAAAAGATTGTTCATCAGCAGACCTCTCCAGAACGTTGACTTGTTGAGGAGGGAGTTGGACCATTTGAATCAGCTGTGTTGGAGCAGAGACATCAAAAGCTGGAAAGACACTAGCCCTTTAGGGCTGGAGCTGGATACTAATGATCTACACCACTTATGTCCTACCTTTAAACAGCTGTGTCAGACAGTATTGCACTTTATAATCTGCACAGATATTGAGGACGCCTTCAAGTTGAAGAAGGTCGCCAGTCTGATTGGGGTGGAGGGGGGTCACTCTATCGACAGCAGCCTTGCGACTCTGCGCATCATGTACTATTTGGGTGCCCGCTACCTGACGCTCACACACTCATGCAACACACCCTGGTAAGAGCAAACAACACTGGATTAAAGGCATTATTCACAAAGTCAAACATACACATCACAACATACACATCACTGTAATATAAATAAATGATTCACATTTCTGTGGAAGATTAATAGTACCTACTTTTTTTTGTAAAGCTCCAATTTATTCTATAGTTAAACATCCCCTGGAATAATTGTGACAGAATAAAAACCCAGATTATGACTTAAAAACTTGATATATGTTGGAATTATAGTAAAGAAAAAACTAAATTATTTGGATAACTACTTTACATATAAATGTTTCCATTCAAAATCTATGAACCCCACCCCCTCAATCCATTAGTCTTAGATCAGATTTCATTGTGGAGAGTTCGGGGGATTCCTGCAGGCCTGTTCCACCAACGTATCGGATTCTCTAAATAGCTGGGTTGGTACTGACATGTTCTGCTTAATGCCCCAGATAACTGCTGTCAGAGGGGACTGTGTTGTCCCTTAAATAAGACTTTGAACCCCAGGTTGTTCCTACTTCCAGCTGTGTCTTAAAAAGCACTACAAAGAAACTGAATTAAACTTTAGGGACCACATATATGCAAATCAGCCCTAAAATGTTGTGTGGTAGTGTAAAACTTTTCTTTCTAAATGCGGTCTCAGTTTTCTAAAATAAACCATGTTGCACGGATTATCAAATTTGTTTCAAATAATGAGTTATATTATTTGTAACCATTGATTTTATTTTTTAGACAAGGAGTCAGTGTCCATTATTTATCTTAATGTGCAATTTTACATGTTTACTCCACCAACATCAACATCAGAGCACAGATCAGAGTACAAATTTTTTATTTACACAGTAAAAGTAAATAAAAAATTGTGTGTTCATGAGATTTCTCAATTCCTCCTTCCAAATATAGACACTAAATAACATTTTTATTCTAAGACAACTTAAATACTTAAGTACTCTCATTTTCTCCTACCCTGATGGAGCAGACCATGACAAAGTTTTATTCCTTCAGACTGAAATAAATAAAAGATCGTTGGAGATATTACACATGTTCAAGTCCTAACCCATGCAAATTAGGAAAAAATGTAATATATTTACTGTTAAAAAAAATTCAAAGGATAAGCTATGAATAAAATGTTCATGGTGGAGAAGAAGCTGTTTCAACCTATGCTGAAAGATTTCTGGTTGCATTTGAGATTTCACAAATAATGCAAACCAACAAGCGTCCAGACTTTACAAAATTAATATTAAACATGTCATAGCTGACTACAGATTTGTGTTTTAATGTTAGACAGTGAATATATTGTTGCACTGATGTTGTGGTAATAGGCTTGCTGTAGAACATGTTAACTGATCAGAATAGTGGTATAGGTAGATGAAGGACAGATTGTGGGTACAGCAAAGAAACTCCTATTTTTCCAAATTAGAAATGTAAACGTTGTTTTGTGCAGAGCTGTTTTACTGAGGACAGAAATCAAAAATAAAACAGCCAAAACTGAACCTCCATTTAAATATGAAGAACATATAAAAGCCAGTGTTACCACTGCAGCACAGCAAATTACTACAGGTGTTCTGCAACTTAAATACTATCGTAGCTCAGGAAAGTCCTTTAATATTTTCCATTACTCATGGCTATAGCTAGAAGAAAGCATTCATATAACTCAGACCTCTGCCAAGGTAGCTCAGTCCCTCCCCCCAGACGGTTATCCGGATCACCCCCAAAATCGAATAACTTCTTTCTGATCCCTGGGAAAAAACATAACCTCTTTGGTGGCGGTAATGAAAGCAGACGTGTGGGAAGTTAATATCATTTTTCGATTATAAAAATGAGTATAATCAGGGATCTCTGCTTCTTTTTATTTTGTAGAATACCAGACCTGAATTTACCTGTTGGTTGTGGAAAAGATTAAATATGTTAAGAGCTCTGCTTGTAATACAGTTTGTAGACATCTTGATGTTCGCACATGCTAAATGTGACCCAAACACTTTAAAACCTTGAAAATTTCTTTCTGGGAAAGTTTTGACTTCTTAAATACAACATTTGTATTTAATTTGTGCTTGAATAGGCTTGTGCACAAATAGTTTTAGTTAAGTTTGATTTGTAAATAAGTGTATATTGTTAAAGAATCTCCTACTTGAGGATAACAGATTAAAAGCATAAATGTAGTTTGCGGGATAAAAAATATGCACTGTGGTTATTGCTCAGTTTATCTGAAAGTTATGCGTTTCTTCTTGCTAGGGCGGACAACTGGCTTGTCGACACTGGATCAGAGCCATCAGAGAATAATGGCCTGTCTGCTTTTGGCCAGGTAAGAAGAAGTGACGTGAGAGATGGGCTAATTAAATGTCCACAGTCTGATCTTTAACAGATTCATCTTTTTTTATCGCGTTTCTGCAATTTTACTACTATTGTGAGGTATTTCACATGACTTGTGTAAAACTCCCTCTGGGTCATACAAAGGTCCATGGTGGTTAACACAGTAACAAGTGAGAAGTTCATCCTATGAACAGCTGCAGTCAGCATGTTTTACTGCCTGACAACATTGATTATGCTGCTGATATTTATTAGGAAACAACTGCTTAACAGAAAGTAATTCATCAACAACTGTTGTACAGGATAAGATATGAATAGACACTGGTGTAGAATGATAAGACTTCTGTACAGGGCATTGAATGGACAAGGTTGCACAACAATTAGTGTTAGATAATCAGGGTAGTCATAATTGCTCTACATAGAAAACAGATAATATATACATTGAAGGCTTATCTGCTCATTGTGGACAGCCTTGTCACTCCAACTAGTTAGATCTGTGTTACTATGATGTTAAATATCATGTCAAACAGAAAACAATTGTTTAAGTGTTATATATCAGCTACTAGGACTAAACTACAGGAAGAATACAGTGTAAAAAAAATTGGACAATTATTTCCTTTAGGGGTTGAGTTGATTTTACCTTTGCTGCTAAAATCATGTTATTTTTTTCTGTTTTGTTTGTTTAACAGCAACTTATTGTGGAAATGAACCGTCTGGGAATGCTCATCGACTTGGCTCATGTGCCTGTAAATGTGATGAACGAGGTCCTGGACAGGTCCAAGGCTCCTGTTATCTTCAGTCATTCCTCTGCATACAGCATCTGTCAACACAAGAGGAACGTGCCTGATGACGTCCTCGTCAGAGTGGTGAGTCTGTCTCTAAACTGTGGATTGCTGCACTTAACAAAAACAAGTAATAGATAAATAAAACAAACAATTAAATTAAGAACAATAAAGGCACTAATAGTGATAATAAACAGAGGTAGCTCGGATTGTGCAAATATACTGTACAGTTATTGTGCAAGATCACAGGTTTGTTTGTCTTTGGGGAATTTAAGCTAAAACTTAAAGCTAAAGTAAAGCTTTCAAACACTCAAACATCTAAAATCTTCTTAATTTCAATTGGCTGATACAGGAAAATGCAGACCATATGATGATTAAAATGTAAAAGTAACTTGAAAATATTTTAAGATATCCACTTCTTTTCCATAACTTGAGACCTTCTATGACTTCACACAAAAAAAAGTTTCTTGGTTTTTTAAAAAAATTTAACAGGATTAACTCCTAATGTAGAAACCAAACAGAATTTTTTGACGGAGTTGGATGCAAAGTGACTGAATTTGTATCTTTGGTTTAGAGATACAAAATCTTGACCTACCTACACGGTAGGAACACTACACTACAACCTTTTTCAATTTGTTGTTTGTTTCTTGTTTATAGAACCGAGGTTTCCAAAACTAGTACAAACAAATCTTTGACTCTCAAACCGCCTTCAATAAAATCTTGATTACAACTAATAGGAAAATATAGAGGAATCAAGAGCTGCAAGCTCAATTTGTGGTTGCTGAATGACAAAGCAAACTAGCTCCAAGAAAGCACTATAGAATGGCATGTTCGCTCATAGGCGAAAATGTAAATTGGAGTAACAACAGAGCTGAAGACACTTTTCTGCTTCCTTGTCACATTACAGTTGGTGTTAGCACTACAGCATAGCTAGCTGCTACATGAAGTTAGAAAAGCAGCAGTGTAAAATTTTGGATGTAATTCCACGTGTTATACTTGTACTGGAAAAAAATATCGAACATGAACCCTGTATTTAAGAACTCATATTGATTTTTTTTGTTGCTTTGTTGTGCTTTGGTTATTCATATCCATTTTGACTGACAGTTATAAAATGACAATTTTGCAGAATCCTTTCTTTAACTTTTGCTGCTGGAGATAACAAACCTTTAAAACATCTTTATGATGCCATTAGATCTAAAGGAAAACCTTATAAAATGATTCGGTTCATTTGATACATGCTTAACAGCCATGTAAAGTCAATACACTGAGAAGGGACATTTTAAGCTAAATTGCAAACAGATCAAACAGGTGTGGTCGATCATTTATGAGAACGCAGAGTTTAAAACCTTTGGATTGTTTGAAGTCTGGATGCCCAGTCCAACTAAGGACACGTCTCGGTCCATCCTATGGACATCATAGCTTCCGCTTGCCATGTAACCATTTTTTATGACTCCAGAATGAAACCGGAGGTATTGTGATGGTGAACTTCTACAATGACTACGTGACGTGCAGCAAGACAGCTAACCTCTCAGATGTGGCTGGTAAATTAGCCTTGTTTTTCACAATGGCTGCTGTAAAACTGGTTGAATTATAACAGCTATAATCCTAAAAAACCTGTCAGTTTATTTGATAGTAAAGTTTACTCCTATCATTGCAGATCACTTTGACCATATAAAGAAGGTGGGCGGCGCAGGTATTGTTGGTTTTGGTGGAGATTATGATGGAGTCACCAGGTGAGAGCCAGTAAAAGCTTCAAAAGAAATTTTAATCCATCCAATTTTTTGTACAAGTTGGTCTTACACAGTTAAATAAAATTGTAGAAGTTTCTAAAAAGACTAATAATGTTAGAGGGATCCCCCCCCATCCCCATATTTTTATATATATATATATATATATATATACACACACACACACACACCAGTCCGAGTAAAAATAATTGTTTTCTCAAACATCATCCCATCAGGCTTCCTGAGGGTTTGGAGGATGTGTCCAAATATCCCCATCTGGTGGCTGAACTTCTCAGGAGAGGTTGGACAGATGAGGAAGTGAAAGCTGCGCTTGGAAATAACCTCCTCCGGGTCATGAAGAAGGTTGAGGAGGTGAGAAATACAGACACAGCAATGAGCTTTGTGGATGTTATTTCTAATAATAAAGTATAACAATGATATTTGTAAAGACTGTGAAAGTAAGAACTGCATTTCTTGTGCACGACCTTTAGACTTGACACAATGTAGTCAGACAAGTGCCAGTCTGATAGCAGCTGCCAAAACCCGGACACATCCAATAGATTATATCCAGTTCTTTGCATTAAACTTGGTCATGTAAGGCTTAGATCCAGACGCCTGACCATGGAAACCTATTTCATAAAGCAGCTTTTTAATGTACTCCTCTTGAGCTAATCGGAAAGTCACACTAAGGTCTGCAGCGGTTGCCTCCTCCTGCATCCACTGACCTGCTCTGTGATTTTACATGGCCACCCACTCAATGGCTGAGTTGCAGTCGTTCACAATCTTTTTCACTCTGTTACAAAACTAGTTGACCGAGGAGTAACTTGCGGCAAAGAGGTTTTATGACTGGACTTATTGCAAAGGTGATATCACTGTGCCACAGATTTCCCTGAGCTTCTCAGAGCGACCTATTCGCTAACAAATTGTTGTGGAAACAGGTTTAAGTGACCCAATACTACTGGCATTATGATGTAGGTTGTAAAAACAAGGGCCACGGTTGTTTTAAATCATTCATGCACATTCTTTTTGATTTGGGAAACCTGTTACTGATCATTTGCTTTGCTTATAAATCCGTTAAACCTACAGTGACTCTGTCCCCAGAAAACAAAACTGACCTTACTGCACCTCTACAACCTCTTGTACATATTTCAATTATGCACAATGACCTTTAGCAATATTGCCAGCTGGCCTGTGCTGAATATGGGAAAAGCTTGAAAAGGTATTTGCTTTATACCAGGCCAATTTTGAACTGTGGTTGCTCCAGCTTCATGTTTAATGTATTTGAATATGAACTTTAAGCAAGACAGTGTAAATCTGAAGATCTCAACATTAAACTACATGTAGATTTAAGAAAAATGGCTTGGAAATGGGAGGCTGCAATGTTACCATTTTATTGAGCTACAGTATTTGCCTTAAGTGTAGCTCCTACACTTTTAGGCCTTTGTGCACAACAAGGAAAAATGCTAAAAAATCTTTGATTAAGTGATTGACAATTTTAGACCATATGATGCTGATCTTTGAAAGTATAAAATAAACCGTCAGGCACATCATGATCAGCCAGGATAAAAATGAAAACAAAAAAAACCTGCCTACAATAGGGTAGGCACCTTATAGGTAAGAGGACATACACTGGATTTCATACAACTTTACCCGCTTCACATTTTGTCACATTACACCCTCAAACTAATGCATGTTATGCTCCAGTCCTTTGCAGTTAACTAAAGATTTTCTTCCAAGATCGTTCTATAGATCAACATAAACGTCAGGGTTCCTGAGGAAGAAAAAACATTCCCACAGCATGATGCTGCCTCCACCATGTTGCATGCATTCAGGAATTAATTTGGCCCTATCTGCTCAGAGCACCTGGTTCCACATTTGTCATTTGCATAGATTTTGGACATCTTTAACAGGATTTCTCATCTTTTTGCCAGTTTTCCATAAAGGATAGTTTTTTGGAAGGCTCTGATAGTTGCACTACTTATTGGTTAGTGTAAAAACAGAATCAAAACCCACAAACATGCTGCCTTTGGCTGTTTCAGGTCCGTGACAGTATGGCGCAAAACCCGCCGGATGACGTTCCTATTCCATACGACGATGTGAAGAACCCCTGCAGAACAAGCTATGGTTACCCTGACTCCGGAGCTGTTCATTCTCTCAGCACATTGACTCTTCTGCTCGTACTGACTTTCCAGGCTGTTATGACCTTAATGGCTTAGTAAAGTCCTAAGCAGCACCACTTCTATAATGCTTAGGAGTTTGGAAATCTGAAAATTTGATGCTGAAGCACTCCTTTTTTTTAGTCCATGTTCAAGTATTCTATCAATTTACTCAATTATACAGGTAAACTAAAAGCAATTTTTAGTAAAGTAAATGTTCAGTTTAAAATTACCTGTTTATATCCACCATAAAGCTGTCAGATGATGGATGAGTGGGAAAATCTCAGCTTGTAGTATGTGTGTTTTTTTCCTAAGGGATTTGATTTATCAAAAGCATGATCTGCATCCACTGAACAAAAGGGTTCTCATATGAGAGAATGGCTCCATCTAGTGTTCTTAGTTAGGCACTATATAACACAGACATACCTAAATGTCTCTTGTTTTCATTTGACATTAAAACACAGAAATAAACTTATCAACTGCTGTAACTTTACAGAAGCACCATGGGTCACTGAAAAGGACATTAAATTGCTATTACAGTAGAACATTTTATGAAAACCAGTTTTTTCCTTATTTTGAACACGAGAGAAGCCCTAAAAAAACAACGGGTGCGGTTCAACTGTAAGCCTGAAATACATATTCAACTCACAGCATTTAACTTTAAACACATACTTAACCTTTTCTTAAATATTAAATACCCTACAGTGAATGTTGGTTCTTTCAAATCCCAATGCATTCAAGCATAAGTATTGCCATTATTTACTGGTTTACATTCTTTTTTCACAGCCCCACAGTGGATAAAACATGTTTTATTTAATCTCTGTCTTCTTCTCTAATGTTCAACACTTATTACATTCAAACACATTTACTATATTTGTGTGAGCAATGCTTGTTAGCAGCACAAGAAAAGAAAATACATGAGGAACATCACTTGATTAAGTTGATAATTAAGAACTGCACCCTCTTGTGTGCTTCACAGGAAAAGATTATATCAGCCTGAGGTGCTCATCTGCAGGGGGAGAACAAACTTCCCAGGAGAGGCATTGGACAATATGAGAACCAAAGTTCCAAGAGAATTATTTTTACTTTTTATACAAACCTATAAAGATTGGCAGCATATGACTACATTTGTCACCACAAAGCCAAAGCCAAAGCCAACTAAACTGGGTTTTTTCTTTTAACTAGTGGCTTGTTGGAATTTAAAATTGCTTATTTTCTAACTTCCTGTATTAGCAAGCAGCTGTGCAACTCTCAGCAAAGCTTGAATGTAAAACCGTGACAAGTGGAGCCGTCCTCTATAATGAGGTTATAATTTTTTCTGAGATGCTCTTATTAAAAGATGCTTTCTTTGCTGCTTGTGCCAAGGTACTGTTGAAATATTCTTTAGCTACCACAAGGGGGAGCTACAGCTCCCTACATCCAAGTGTTTCCCAGGAAAACAAATGGCTGCAGCCTAAATTACTAAACAGATGAAACAATTTAAAGGAATAGTTTATTTAAATGGGTTAAGCCTTTTTACACCTACTCACTTTATTAATATTTTTTTCTATATACTTTGTAATTTTCTTAGCCAAACATTTATGTTACTACAGTAACGCAGTGCAGCTGTGGAAAACTGCACATTGATCTACTCTACCAATACAAAAAAACTAACAACTTCATTCAGTAAATTGTGTCTTTTTCCTGTGAAATATGAATATACAGAGGCAGAGGATTCAGGTAGGATATTTTAGCAGTAACAGCAGCTACAGATGATAAGTACAAAAAACAACAGTTATGTGCAAATGTGACCAGGGGTAAAAAAAAATAATTAATGTCTTTAGCTAATAAATATTTGAATGTCACACAGTGGAAAGTTTCCCTAGAATGAGTCTGGCTTGGATTTGCTATTTGCACGACTGCCTCACATATTCATACTGACATGCTGGCTACTCCCTACTACTAACTAGTCCACACAACCCCATTTTAAAAAAAGGATTTGAAAGTAGTGTACTACATCACCACAGACAGAACTGTTCTTATAGTCCAGTGTAAACTTTTAAAATACTTGCTGAAGGTTGGATGACAAAAGGCTTCAGCTAAAGGTCCATGACCTGAATCACAGAGAGAGAGTGTCTAAACCTTATGTAACAAGGGGGAGATTTAAGGTGCTCCGAGGTCAGTACTCTAGGTGACAAGTTTTCCAACTGAGGTATCTTTGGAAGAAGGAAGTAAAATAAGCCTGAATCAGTCTGTAGGAGGAGGCTGATAACAGGTTTACGATACAACCTCCTTCTGTGTCTCATTGTCCAGCTCCTGTGTGTTGCTATCTGACAGCAGCGGTGAAACAGCTGGCCCAGCGATCCTGTAAGGCAAATTTTCCTTGGTCAAAATCTTCCTGGTGGCAGAAACTAAGCGGGAATAATTATCAGGATTGTACTCGGACACTGGAGGCCGTGTGCACAACAAGGGGAGATTGTCTCTATCCGGTTGGGACAGGAAGAGAGGTGGCCGTCGCTGGCTCTCGCCCTCCTTCAGGGAGTCTGGGAGCGACTTGCGTTTGCTCTCAGGCAAGAGCATAATGCAGAGCACGGACAGGACAGCGAAGGAGGCGAAGATGACGTGGTGCAAGAAGTAGCCACCATTATTCTGGAGCTCCATGAGCGAAGAGGCGGCCATGCCAACACAGCCCGCTGCCAACACCAGACCGAAACAGCCACCTCTGATACATGGATGGAGAAAATAAAACAGCATGGTGCCAAGATCAAATAAAACCTTACTCACAGATCCTTAATCTAACATGAACAACCAAGCAAGGACACTCACCGAACCACGGTTGGCATGACTTCACAGGCGAAGAAGGCACTGAGCATGGCAAGTGCCTGAGAGAACAGCAAACCCACCACAGAGAGGACCAACACCAGGCCACCTTGGAGATCTGACAACCGGAGCAGCAACAGGTTTACTCAATCATCTCTGACCCTTTTTCTGCGCTTTTGATTCTACACAGAAATGTTGTCTTCCTCTGTTAAGAAATTATATTACTTTTCATGTTAGGAGAAAATATATCCCATGTCTGTTCAGCCGTGATAAAAAGTCTGAAAACAATTAGTCTTCAAAATCCTTGTTACTAGCTTTTTGTCAGCTTTGGTTGAGAGTTTATAAGA